>JAAAKL020006137.1:0-18370 GCA_010016065.2 Carybdea cf. marsupialis auct. non (Linnaeus, 1758)
TGCTCTCTTTATAAACGCATTTACCAATATGAGCAGTGAAGGCAATAATCTCAAAAGCATGAAAGCAACTTTCAATGATTATCCTTTAATACTTTTCAGACACAGTTACATAATTATGGACACGATTGCTTTTCTTATCAATCCGTATCTTTTTTACCTTGATACTGTTGAGGTATTTTCCGAAATGAGCGATTCATTGAGGAATAAATCAGTTAATTTTACAAGGGGCACGATACTCTCTATTATAAACGCATTTACCAATATGAGCAGTTAAGGCAATAATTTCAAAAGCATGAAACATACTTTCAATGATTTTCCGCTACGTTTTTATAGTACTTGAATCTTAAGCGCTATCGCTGTCAGCAAATCAGGGAGAAACACTCAAAAGACTTCCGAATTTAGGTATCAGCCTTCAACGGAAGAAAAGAAATCGATTTACAATAACGCTTATTCCTTCAATACCCTTTTGAAGATGAAAGATAAATGATGACCAATTGTTTAAGACAACTTTGGGGCGGTGTTTTCTATTTTGCCACAAATTCTGATATTATTCGTAAATTTCGATTGCTTGCTGCAGATTCACGCAAAAGGTTCACGCAAAAGATTCATGCAAAAGGTGGTATATTTTCTTACGATCTTTGTTAGAGAGTATAAGGTTGTCTAATTAACGTCTTTTTCTTTTTCAAAGAAACAACTTGACGGCTTTGAAGAACTTTACTTGACGTATTTGAATATTTTAATGCCGAGACTTGCCCTTTTGTCGTAAATTTCTCAAGCTAATACTGTCCAGTGCCTACCCCAACAAACTTGTTACCGATAAGCCAAAATAGACTTTTCTCTGGTTGCTATAACTTGTAGGGGTTCTTGAAAAAATCTCTATGTTTGGCCTGCGGAGGAATGTTGCTCTCCAGGAGTCTGACAGACATGTTCAGATCATTGGAGGGACTGCTTTAGTACCTTTGAGATAGTGGATTGGGTTGCACCACTCCCTTAAGCTCAGTTCCCACAAGGCGATAACTATCGAGAACTAGCTAGATCTAGCAACAGTATCTCGGTGGAAACAAGGGCAACGTAGCAAAAATTAGCAATATATCTGGTTCTTCGTTATGCGATAACTGGCTGGAACTGGCGAGGGAATACATGGACCCTAAAAAACTGTTCTTTGTCGTTTTTGCCTTTTTAGTGTCACAAAGAGAGCAACGAAGATGTTCGTCTTCAGAGTCGATCATACAAAAGAATGAAATAAAATTGTCGCCAATTGTTGCTAATTGCTCCTAGTTATTGCTACTTGTCTCTATTAACCACTGACACACTATCACTAGTTTCCTCCAGTTATTACCTAGGGGGGAACCGAGATTTATAGAATCGTTTAATTAATTCTATATACGAACTATACTCCACTACTCAATTACAGCGACCAGGAAAGTTTTCCACGTAACCAAAACATGCCACATTTACAGGAATGTGTCTGATCACATTAAGATACAATTCCATTGTTTCATTTCCCCCGCGTGGTACCCTGTCTTGTTTCAGAGCGTATACCGTGGCAAAATTTGTAAAAGCCCGTTGAATACTTGACAACTGAAAGTACCGGTAAGATGGGCCCATAAGGTTGCAGTTTTTAACAGGAATGTTTCGGCTACGCACACCAACCTGTAAAGACTGTCACACTAAATTGGTGGACCTGTTAGTCCCATTGATCACGTTAGTTCCGTGGCCACCTTTAACATCTCAAACATTCCTGGTTGTTCCATTGGGACACTAAAATGGCTTGACAAAGACTATCTGGTATCTCTTCATAATCAGAGCTATTAAAAACTACTAGGTCACACGTTCTGACTTTGCGAAAATAGGTAACAGCAGTTGTGATTGTTGGCCAGAGTAAATAAGGTTACATTGTCTTCTTAATAACTGATCACCCGTGGGATCACCAGGAAATGGTAGAGTGAAGCTTGTTCAAGGCTGTAATGATATTGCGGTGTCAATTAGAAAAACTTTGAATATAAAATTTGCCAAAAAAAATCTTAAGACCAATTTTAGCAGCTGGTGCGGAAGAGCAAATAATCACTTCTCCTTAGAATAACAGCAAAATTGACTTAATGTAGTTATTAGTTTAGTAATAAACTGCATTTTATCATCATTTATTTTGTCAGTGGTTTTTTGAAATATATTAACCTGAAGAGATTTTATCTTTTGTAAATAATACGTAAAATGTTCCCTGTTAATCAGTATGTAGTCAGTACCTAGCTCGTACCAATCGAGTATTGAGTGTTGAGCTAATGATATGCAAGCTGTTTCGAAGCTGTTTAGTATACAGCGGCCTTTTGCTCCCAGGAAGTGGAGGACGGAAGAGCTTTTTGATTAAGTAGGGGAGAGAACTTGGAGCAAGATAGAGCTGGAATGCATTTACTTACCCGATAGGGGAGAACGAGGTGGTAGCTCGTACTCAGTATGATATAGCTAGAATATCCTAGAAACTTGGTACTTGTTCTCCTGGCATCACCGCACTCTGTAATAATATCAGTATCATTTTGCAGTCATTTTTATAAACCGTCTCCTCTTGATAGTGGGATGTGCGCAAAGCACACCAAACCAGTGACCTTAGTTTGACATTACTTTGACCTTAGTTTGACATTACTTTGACCTTAGCTTGACAGTACTTTGACCTTACTTTGTGCATCTTGTTTTTTACTTACACTTCAACAGAAGTCAAATAGTTCCAGCGTACACCTATGCTTCAAGTTGACTTGACATTAGCCAGACCGTATAGAGGAATACAGTTTTTCTATCAGTTGTTATTTCTGCAGATAGGCAGCAAACATTCCACTTTTTGCATCCTGTTACTGGCACATCATTTGCAAACAATGTTGCTTTTATTCCTCACAGTGGATAGAACGTGTTTCGTCGCTTTCTGCCAACATGATCATTTCAAAGTTGCTGTAGAACTCCTACCTCCTACAGTAACATTTTCTATCAATCCGGGTCACTCATGAACATCGATAGATATCAGACTAGTCTACGAAACAGTAACAAAACCTTTTCTGGCAATCCCCGAAATCCTCTCATTACAGCCAATAATAAAAGCTGTACCAATTATCCTCTCTTCGAATGTTTATTAGAGAAACTTGCTAGATCGCACGCCACGAATGCTTGGGTCACGGGGTAGAATCACGTTAGGGACTTACTTTTCTATTTCTCAAGTATCTACTCCAAGTCCTCAGCTCAAATTCTGTCATCGCAAAACCACTTTGCAACTTGCTATAGGCTGTAGACAGCATAATGGGGTGGATGGCAGTCCTTCTATGATTAAGTCACATGGCGCGGAGAGGCAGGTCTTTGAAATTGCGTAGAGTTAGATGTCGACGCCCTCCGCTGGAATAGTGGTAGCTACATGTGGCGGAATAGATCATGTTATCAGAGGGGATCACCTAGCTCAGTTGGTAGAGTACACGCAGCGAATGTGTTGGTCACGGGTTCGAATCCCGAATTCTTTCCCCGTTTTTCTAGCATCTATCAAGGCTTAAAAATATTGTACTTTTAACTTATTCTTAACACGATAGTGATAAACACATATTTTATTTATATTTTAACGTTCCATTCCAGTGCAGCTGTAATTAAAAAATAGAGAGAGCCGTTGCTTTGGCTAACCAATATTGCATGCAGAGTTATTGATCCGGTCCCCTGTAAAGATCCAATGAAAATGATGAAACCAATTCGAATCCACTCCAGTTTGGACCCGACCCAGCAATGGTACACCCCAGGTATGGTCCGACACAGTTTCGATCTGACCCCGTTTCAGTCTCACCACGTGTGAATCCGATCTCGTTTGAATCCGGCCTCTTTTGGACTCGACACTGTACAAAAAGAATCTTAGCTGACTTAACAGTTACTCGGGTCGAACACAGCAAGATATTTTTATCAATAATCTATGACCCCCAAAATTTAACTATGGTACAGAAAACCGCATAACACCAAGCCCTTCGTCGTTAAAGTTTTCTCACTTTGAAACCCTTTCCCAGATGACACTCAGTTCCGATAATTGGCTGATTAAAAGATTCTTTTCAGGCCAAAATTTTGAAGTGGGCTCATTTAGCATTACAGAGCAAGTTTGATCGCCCTTACTTGTACATTGGATGTTCTTCAACTTCCTAAATTTGCTCAATTTGTGAGTATAGCTTGCACGTTGCTTGCGGTTGGATTGTGCTCTACTACAAGTGTCATATAAAGTTGTCGGTTCTTTGTTTTGATGACAGCGAATACATATGTGTGTCCGCAGTAAGATAGTCTTCCAATAACTCGACTAGATTACGGATGTACCTTAACCTCCATGAAATTTGTAGTTTTGTAAATTAGTTGTCAATGTTGCCGTTCAGCTGGTAAAAGGTTTTTTCGTACTTTCACATTTACCTGTTTCCTTATTATTTGTTGCTACAAACTGTTGTTGTTCTTGTTTCTTTTATTGTCGTCTTTATTGTTGTCTTCTTAGTCAGAGTCTTCACCGTTTGATAGTGATCATCATCGAAATCACCATCACCATCACCATCACCATCGTCGTCGTCATCATCATCATCATCGTCGTCGTCATCATCATCGTCGTCGTCGTCATCATCATCATCATCATCATCATCATCATCATCATCATCATCATCATCACCATCATTCTTATTTATCATCATCATTATCATTATTATCATCATCATCATCATCGTCGTCGTCATCGTCATCATCATCGTCATCATCAACTGTATACTCATGATTGTCTCGTCAGCAGCAATCTGATCATCATATCATCATCATTATCATCATCATCATTATCATCATCATCATTATCATCATCATCATTATCATCATCATCATTTTCATCATCATCATTTTCATCATCATCAATATCACCATCATCATCATCAATATCACCATCATCAATCATCTTATTATTCTCATTGTCATTATTATCATCGTCATCATCGCCATTATCATTATCGTCGTGATCATTATTACTATCGTCGTTCTCATCATTATCATCGTCATCATTATCGTCATTGTTATCATCATCACAGGGGTTTGATAACTATTCCGCAAAGAAGGCCTGCTTGTCTTGATTGTACCTGTGTTTATCTGTTTGTACTCATCCTTTTCCACGTTACTGAGTGAACTCTTCTTGAAGTTTTGCATTTGGTCTCTCTCAAGTACTTTACCACACTCCAGATGTTTATCTAAACATCTTAGGGATCTGTTGCCCAGCTATGTTCTCTCGATGGTGGGGAACATATCGTTAACATCATGATGTGCTTCTATACAGGTTTTTACCCTTAGACCAAATTACTTATTTAATAATTTTTGTTGATACTTTAGGCTCTCCCCAATGGTGTAAAAACTCGCCTGTCCATTCCCATGGTCATGGTTGGCGAATTCAGAGACAAGCTGTCAAGTATGGCCGATTTCTATACAGGTTTAGGTAAGTAAAACTTTCGCCATAGGGTCTGTACAGTAATTGTCGTTGTCGTGAATTTTTCAAATTTTCAAACATGGTTTTACAATGACATAGTCTGGAATCCCTGCGTATTTTTGAATGTTGTTTTAGCAAGTCATTAATCCATGCACTCGTGTGAATTTACGCATCTTGGCTACGTCGATATCATTATCTAACAGAAGATTCGAGTATTTAATAGGTATTTAAAAGGTAGAGGGTTCACTTAAGAAAATAAAAGCGAAATTTAATTTTCGACGAAAATAAGCCTGGACTGTCTGAAAATCGTACTTTATGTTAAGTACCGTTAAGACACTTCCTAATTTCATTATGATTGTGTCTTCGTCGAATTTTCTAGTGAAACGATCCTGCAATGTATCAGCTGTCTTAAGATTAGTGCAATTCAGTTAAGAAAGGCTTGAGTTATTTGTTAAAAATGCAATCCAGTGTCTTCCAACGGAGCCTTGGCTCAGTTACATATGCAAGATTCATTATGGCCTGGTGTTTCTGGTACGGCGTTAAGTACCCTGGCAAGCACTAGAAAATAACACGCCCAAAAGGAAGCTATATTTCGGACAATGATAATACGAAATATAGTTTCTTTTTTGGTGTGTTGTTCTTTCATGATCCAGTGTCGATTACATGGCGATGTTCTATTACCAAATGGAAACAAATGACACACACTTGTTTTCTAATAAATTTTAGAGTAGTGTTTATAGTGGGGTGGGAGCGTGGATCACACCTAATTTATCATGCCAACTCTCAACAGATTTTGATTTAACAGAAATTCTGCGGTCTGTGATTTACCCCTCGCTTCATTATCGGCCTTGCCGCTAACCGTTAACGCCCTGGAGGGCTGGCAGCAAACGTAAAATTCTTAGAATTTTGGAAAGTGATTGTCATGTAGCTTTGTAAATTAATAATTTCCGAGTGGAGAACAAAGTGGTATTGCCTCAATATGCAATATGATAAACTGCCCCAGTTTGAGAAGGCTAACCACAGCCATGATTGTTCCAATAATACAGTAGAAGGTCTGGTAAACCTCAGGTGGTTTATTTCACATGTCACGAAGGTACGAGGGTATGTTCAAAAACGTGCAAATTTTCATGCACGAAGAAGAACTGTCTTCATTCCAGTTTTCATGTCTTGCTGGGGAAAATCGAGCCTCCAGATTTCCAGTGGCGATCAAAAATTTCTTCAAAGATTCCTTTTCAGGCGTCTTTCAGTTATAGATATCTGTATTTGTTGGCGACCACTACCCCACGGAGTGCTTCAATAATGAACACCTGTTGTCTTCATCAATTTCATCTGGCGAGGAAATAGTTGATGGCATTAAAAGGGCAGCAAAAATTGAAAATCAAGTCGTATATTGACTTTGTCTACCAGGAGGACATGACAATCTACCAGGAGGACATGGCTGGAATTTTTCTTACTTGAAATCGAGGCTGTCAGAACAAAATCGCTGGCCATCTATCGAAACCGCTATTTTAGTAGGGGGCTGTTGATCAGGGAATCAACGCGCCAGTTCTGACTAGAAGATCCCGTGTTTGACGTCCGTCATCATTAAGTTCACAATTGCTGCTGGGACTCTGTGCGATAAATATTTGAAACTTTTAAAAAGATGCAGCAGGTGAGGAGTTTAACTATGTGTAAGATGAGGATATTGTTCGATGAGAGGTCTTAGATAGAGACAGTATGCCCAGCCGTTTTTGCGCAAACACTTCTTTGGATCATTTGACAACATTTAAATGAGGGGCAAGGAACAATTAATTTTGTCGGTGTATTTGGGCTTTTTATTCGACTGAAGAAATACACCGGGACCTATTGTTAACGATATGTGAGCCGGGAGAAAGCAAATTGCTTAAATGTAGTTAGTACGTCTGCCGCTTTTCTTTGTTAATCGCAGCGGTGTTGATTTTTTTGCAAAGTGTAAACCTGGTGTCTTGAGGAATTTACTCATTCCGGATGTTTGAGAAAGTGCAGATATCGTTGTTTTAGGGCTATATGTGTCAAGATTTCAACATTTGGAAATCGAAAGTTGGGTCTTCATGCGAATCTATTGAGCCGCTCTTTCTAATGACTATTCTTGTTTTTGATGTTTGTGTACTTGCGTACTTACTTAGGTCACCCTTTACACGTCCGCACGCACGCACAAGACACACTACAGCTTGCACACGTCCTTTCCATTCCCCTTTATCCTCCATAATTGTTCGCAGCTCTGCCATGTTATCCATTTCAGTGTCCTGCAACGACACGTCGATGTAGATGATTCGTCTCTTTCCAATATGGTTCTTTCAGGTTAGGAATTTTAGCCTCGATCTGTCCACAGCCTCGCAAAAAATACGTCATCTGAAGTTTCATTGGTAGGGCCAAAAGTTCAGATAGACAACAACCATGGATGACATAGTCGACTTATCCTATTTACTGTTGACGAACTTCATCAGTATTTAAAGCAATGTGGAGTTTCGTACTCAGAATATCAGAAGTAAAAACTCATGCAGCTATGTGAATCAGCATAAGACAGCTAACTTCCTCTAAAGAGCCGAAGGAGCTTTGTTTCTGTCGTCTCTATCAAACGAAGTGAAAGTAAGGACTCTTCTAACCTCAAATAGCCGTATCCTCAATCTTCCTTCAGCTGACCGTGTTTAAATATTGTGCATGTAGTTAGTTCATTTGTATCTTAATAGTTTTGTACCATTCTCTCTGTCTGTAGTTGTCTGTAGTTGTCACATATTTGTTAATTAACAATGTGACATTGCTCCATAAATTTTTGAAGAATTATGATCTTCCTTTAGAAGAAAGACCTGGCAAGTCTTTCATTATTTACCTCTTCTTCATGGGCCTAGCACATGCTCTTGTTTTCTTCAAAAGAGACGGAGTTCAGGTTCAGTTCTTTAAAAGCGGCCAAAAACTATGATTACCGTGTAACTATCAGTACCTTTTTACAGCTTTGAAGCATTTTGATCTTCCCTAAGAGGTCCTTGAGAAGAAATACATAGCAGGTTTGTCATGGTTTACCTCTTCTTCATGGGCCTAGCACATGCTCTTGTTTTCTTGAAAAGAGACGGAGTTCAGGTTCAGTTCTTTAAAAGCGGCCAAAACCATGATTACCGTGTAACTATCACTACCTTTTCCCCCCTTAATATAGCTTTGAAGGCCTAATATAACTTTTAGTTTCCCCGATCTTCCTTTGCCGTTTATTGTAACTCGTAATCTCTATCACCGTGGGTGCCCAACCTAGCTTCGAATGGGGAACATTTTTGGTTTCGGAAGTAGCTGTACAGAAAATGTAAGTGTCACTAGGTAATGCTCTTTCCAAATCACTATAGGCAGCTTACCTGTATATTTTCTATATATCTGTATTGTATTCTCAAAGTATAAGGAAATTGTGTGCTAATTTTCTAGATCCAGCTCAGGGAAGGGAACCTACCGAGGATGGTGCACTCAAAAGGTATTTCATCACACAATTTGTTTCTAAGCTTACTTTTATTTTAGTGTATTTCTCAAGTAGATGCCTTGAGGTAACGAGTTTTTGATGGAGAAAAATATTAGGCGATCGGACATTGACGACCCGAGGCGCGATATGTCTTCTACAGTTTGACTTGAAATCGGATCTATTTCTGACTGTTGTTTTCGAGAAAGGGGTAAAAGGGCACTTACATTTTCATATCAACATAGACTCTAATTACAAGGGTACGGTTCCAAACGGATTCTGATCGAAATGGATCCGGTCACCTTTCTAAGGTTTTCAGACGGGATCAGATCCACTTCCATCCAAGACTGTGTGTGCGGTTTGAATTAGCAAATAGGCGGTTGGTTCTACTGTTATACGAGCTCCTTTGAGATTCAACATTGTAATATGGGCCATAGGTATTTATGATTATCTTGTCCATATTGGGACGAAAGTAGATATGAATGGAGCTGGCGTCCAATTGACCTCGTGGTGGAAACAAGTCTAGATTACGTCATAGAATGCTAAATTTTCCTGGTCGCTTTTGGAGAAGATTGTTTGAGAAGTCTGATTCCTTATAATTTGGAATTGATGTGAGGACCCATTTCTTATGTACTTCCTTGCTATATGAGATACCTATAATAATCGATGCCAGTATAAAAAGCTGTAGCAACAGTCTCGTATAGTTGTTTTAAGAAAGGATAATTGATCAGGGGCATTAGGGTCATGCCAGAAGTTTATAGCAGTTAGGGACATCTCCTGAATTGTTACGGAAGTCATGGACGTGTGGTCTATTTATTGGGGTTTTTTGGATGCATTTCCAGGGTCACTTGTTAATGCATATGAGCAACATTTTGCGTCTAATATAGTAAGACCTGGTTTATGAGACAACTAAGTTATCAGTGTTTTCTTTTGGGATTAAATCTGGTTTATGTATGAAAGTTGTTTCGGGAGCGATTCTGCCTTTCTCTGCAAGAAGTTGAACCAGCATATCGACTTTGTATTTTTGGTTGGTCGTTTGGTTGGTCGTTTGGTTGGTCGGTTAGTCAATCAGTTTTCCATTCTGTTGTAACCGTACGTTTATGATAAGCCCCTCTCTTAAGATGATTTAGAGTTTTGAACGCCTTTCCTCCCAGTTGAGATTGTAAGAATCACCTTGACCAAGTAGCGATGTTACTCTAGTCGAACGAGGTATCAGGAAGTATACTTTCCAGCCAAGGATATTCGGTGTTTAGCAAGCATTAAAAGGATTTGTATGTAAGGATGCATGTGGCCAATTATATTTTTTTCGACGTTACCCTCTCCCACTTGCTGTCTCCTATTTGCACGCGAAAATGCCCACTATAGATTTGCAGATAGTCGAAAAGTTGGTCGAATTATGGTCAAATGCTCAGGCCCCTCAGAGAGGCTAGGTTCAGTCAAATGTACAAAAAGTTGCTAAACTGCAGAGTACCCCATTTCTAAGATCAAGGCTTTGTCACGTTTCATCCTGGCAACCCATTCGGAGTACTATATAGAATATTGCATAAAGAAATGTATGTTTGTTTGTTTTTTCAATATTGATTTATTTTATTTAAACTTAACTATGTAATATCTCCCCTTGTTTTTATTAGCTCTTCTATCCGAGGCACCGGGAAGAGGGTTTACCTGGATTTGATGGAAAACAACAGAGGAATTTTTCTTCGGGTAAGTTATTGAGCGATATTCGATTTTTGGCGGCACCTTTTCATCATCATCATCATTGGAGTCGCTAGAAAATTAACTTAAGTAAATGGTGCAGGAGGAGAAGTTAGTGGTTTATTGGTAAAGTGAGTCTTTGGCAATGAAATTTAACTTTGTTAAGGTGGGTCCGTGATCTATTGGATGTTATAGGGAGGCAGGTTTCATACTAAGTTGGTAACACTATTCCAAATTTGCTCATCAACGTAATCACCATAGCTCTTACGGATTCTAGCTTTTCTGGGTAGAATTTTTTGGATCGTGTTCCAGATGTCAGTGATAAAAATTGTTTTTAAAAAAAATAATTTAGTTGAACGACGTAACCAACAATTTCAACAACTAACTAGCTCAAGTGAAGCCGGATATGTTTCAGACACATCTGGAAAACTTTGGCTTTCAGATATTTTTGTTAGTTTGAAACCGCAGCACTTGTAATTGTAAGATTTAACCTTACCTATACAAACAGGGCTAAGATTCCTTCAAGTTGAACTTTTCTTACCCTCATCAGTTATACTATCTATGAGGCTCAATGTTCATTATCATTCCAGGTCAGTGTGTTAAACCGTGGCCAAAACCGTCATACTATTGCTCTACCTGCTCGTGGCATTGTGGATATTAGAAACACCTTATCCGAATATTTAGAGGAATTTGGATCCGAGGAAGAGGTGGCGGAACTTCCTGACCCACAGGAGATGAGAGTGGAACGAAAGAGATTCTATTTTGACTGTGGAAGGAATAGCCGTGGCTCTTTCTTGAGAATTTCCGAGGTAAGCCGGTTTTCCACCTTAATTCTAGCTTCCCATAAGCCAGAAACTAGGCAGACAAGTGAAGGGTAGAGGGAATTTATTTTTTACCTGTCAGCATAGGCGTGGTCATTGTTCTATAGAAGTTACAATAATTTCTGAAGTAGCCTCGAGTGTAGAATAGCCTATCAGATACGCCTACGGGCATTGGTTTGCCTTTACTAGTGACTTGTGGCCATTTTTTGATAGCACCCCCAGCCATAGCCACTCTATGGGAGGGGTCTCGAGCTGTGGAGTATTAGCTCATCTCTTCTACTTACGTGAGAATTAGATCATCTCTCTTTACCATAATGATAGTGCTGCTACTGGTATGCCTGGACCCCCAACCCTTGCAAAGCATCAATGTGTGTTTGCATCCATAGATCACTACAAACTGTAACCCTTTTCGTCCCTATACTTTTACGGGACAAAAGCATGTGGTGTCGAGTATCCGATGAACGTTTGGAGCAAAGTGCCTTGTCCAAAGATACGACACCGCCTTCACCAGCAACATACTTAGCAATTCAAACAATTTATGAGTTTATCGACCCGACCTCGGTTCGAATCAACGAGTATTTAATGAATCCATACTCTTAACCTAGATGAGTCTCTACAATGTGGATCGGAGAGGAGTTTAAAGTTGAGGGCAATTCTGGGCAACGTTCCCTGTACCACACTGTTTAGTTGCGTGTTTAAAGCAAGAATGTAGTCCTCCGTATGATTTGGTCATGGGCGATTCGCTTGTTGTCGTCGTCGGTCACACCTGTCTTCATGGTTTATGAGGCAGTTTCTGGCTAATCTGGTGGTCGTCGGGGATCAGTTAATCTAAATACCACGCAGAGGAGAATATTGTAAGGGGAATGCGTTAGACACCTTGAGTAACAGTTCGAAGTTGCAAGTAACTGCAAGCACTTGTAAATAGACGAAGTAAAGTCAACGCCCTTTATTCTTCCCTGTCTAGCATATGTTAATACCGCTTCTTACCTTTGTTTATTTTGTAGCTTCTGCTAAATTGTTTGTTTTTGTTTTTATTTATCCCTGAGCAATTAATCTTCTAATCTGTGCAGTTTAAAATTGTTAATCAGCCCTATTTCAGTATCATAAGAAAACAAAAGTTTCTTAAACGTTTTGTCGTCATATCCAGCGTCAAAGGATTTTCTGGTTACGGTTTACATTCTTGCCCCAGCCTTAATAACCAACGATTTTAATTTGGGCCTCAGACATAGTTCGAGTTTAAACTTCTCACTCTCTGGTAACTACATTTAAGACTGATGATTAGTCAATTGACAATATTTTGCGAACTTCTGTTATAAGTTGTTTTCGTACGATCTTTGTAAACAAAGCACACCCTTAAGTAGCCTCTGATGGAGAAAGAGACTGACGACTTCGACGTTTAATGGGACTTCTAAAGGATCTGACGTTGAACAAGGCAACGCAATGGCGCCTTTTTGTGGATTTGTCTATTTGTCATGTGCTGTATACGTTCGGAGAGCTCTTGCTCAAATAGCCTGCCCACTACACAGTTCAACTGAGCACAAACCTGTACAAAGCGTCATGTTTTGTTAATTTTCCCTTGGAATTCATATGACTCTCAGATGCTTTCAGCGTCTGCGAACTATGATGGATCAGAGCTAGTAATAGGTCATGTTTTGTGCTTTGGGCAGATATTTTCATAATTAGGTCAACAATAAGGATCAGAAGTCGCTATTCTGTGGATGGGATTACTAATAAACTCTGGAGTGCATATGCATTTTATATCATGCTGAAAGCGGCCTAGAATAATGCCTGTTGCGTAAGAGGCTGTCCACAAGAGGAACTGCGTCGCTGTCCACTGATGTCAAGGACACCGATCGAGTAACAACGTACCTCTAAATATCGCAGTATCCCTTTTCGGGCTCATGCAATTTCATTTTAGATACACCTATAAGCCTTTTCGTACTTCAAGAAGAAGTTCTATATCTTGCCTTCGTACGTTTGGCTTAATCTGAAACTGCAGTTCTCCAAGTAGCTTTTCTGTGTGATGGTATTTTCTAAAGGTAGTAGCCACTGCATCAGTAGTATGGTGTGGGTTTGGGCCATACACACATTGAAATGCCTTGTACGGCTGTAGTGTAGTAACTTTGGTATTGTAAGGTAAGAAACAGTAGCCGCAGAGTCTCGTAATGCAAAGTGTCTATTGATGCAAATCAGTGGTTCCCGTAGTTTTAAAGGCATACAGCTTTTTCATTAATGAGCTTCAAACTAGACAGTCAACAATACAGATCAGCATAAAACAGCCCCTATTGCTCCATTTTCTAACCCCCCCCCCCCCCGAAAAAAATTCCAATTCGTCTACCGGAGCGACACCGCCCACTATAGTGAATGCTAATCTGATTCATTTTGGTTTTTGACCTATTTTCTCAAATGCCTCAAGTTACGCTCACAGAAAACGCGCTGGCATGTAAAGAAAGAAACCGTATTTTACACCTTTTATCACCTTCCCTTATGTATCATCATTGTTTTAGAAAGTGGTAGCTGCTAGTGGTTTCAGCTTTCAGTATAAGTCTTTATCATTACCGAAAACTAGGTTTGGTCTTACGTAAGCCCTCAATCGTTGGCCTTTGACCCGAATTTGAATCGTATTATGAGTACAAAGACATTATTGAGTATTGAGGGTAACGCTCTAAGACAACTCTTCCTGGCAACAGCCTCTCTCTAGCTAGAATTAATTCCATCAAAGTCCCGCACTGGCTTCTTGCTGCACGGTTTGAGCTTTTGGATTACGACACCGCGGGATTTAGAGGGAAGCGCGCTCGTTTACAAGACTGGCATTGCATAGCGTTGGTGATATACAGGCCTTTAAATGGTACACCAGACATGGTAGTGCCTTGGAGATATCAATATCAGTCTTAAGAAGCCAATGACTACTTATATGACTGGATATCGGTTACATCAATAATATGTAGACTATGTTGATTATTATTATTATTATAATTATTAACGACAGACAATTCCTTTACTGCAGGCCCTTAATCGACCAAGCGACCTTGATAGAATTACGTCTTGGATAAGTCAATGAAATGTCGTTTCAACCGAGCTGTGCGGGACATTGAAAGCGTGTGTTCAGTGGTTTGTGTATAATTTACTACACAGATGCCCAAATTCCTGGCTTTTATTTGATCAGTGAAACTGTAGCACAAAGACTTAGCAGCTTAGTAGACTGCAAAGACACAACTGCGCCCTGTAAAATGTTTCCAGTCGTATATTAAAGGGGGAGAAATAGTTACAAAAACAAAAACAACAAAGGATATGTAACTTGTCGGAGTGGACGAGAGGCTGCACGCTGCTCTTCTGTGTGTTCTCCTCTTGTATTTATCTTGCCCTCGTTGCTCCTGCAGCTCAGGGGTTCCAGTGACCATTACCGAGGCATCACCATTTGTGATTGAAACATGTGATGTAAACACGATGTAGATAAAAGCTATTTCGTACATTGAGAATTGCCTATGATTTCTGGCCCATTCTTCAAGCTAAGGTCTCTCCGTGTTGTTGTCGGAATATGTCGGTTAGTAGACTTAATGTAGTGCTTGTGTATCTGGTATGTTTACCATACCGAATTAGTTAGTCTGAAATAGATGAAGTGCTACTCAACTTATGAGAAGATACGAAGAGAGAAGAAAAATTTTAGAGTCGAAAGCAAATTGATGTAATACATTTACGCTCATCAGTTAGGTTCATGCAAAAAACAATTCAGAGGAGATAACAACCACATCAGGAACGAAGGAATGTAAATATAACTTTACAATCTGGAGAAACTGAAGTCTCCAGAGATTCTAACCAAGTTTGTTTGTTTTCCCTGTCCTTGTCAGCCTCGATGTAAAATCGTTTCCCTCTTTAACCTTCATTAAATGTAAACTGCCCAAAACGGATTTATTGCTCTATCATCAGCGGACGGGTTGCGCCAGAACTCAATGATGGGTTGATGAATGGTTGCAACTTCTATCCATTTTACCAGTTTTACTTTCATGCACAAAATTGCTGGGTTCTTTAATTCAATAATTTCTCTGATCTTTTCGTTTCGGTACAAAGAAATGCATCCAATTAAAAAGCCCCGTTACTTTTCACAAATTATCATATTCCCGATTTGATGTGTCGTTTTTGTGTTGACTTTTCGTTGTGGATGGGAACTGCAAATAATACAACATAGAGCAAGTGAGCAAGTAGGCTAATTATCGTTGCTTTTGATTTTAGTACTCAAATTACAATGATCAGATGTAAGATACTGTTGTTATGAAACGGCATGAAAATGTGCACATTAGCATTTTTATGTTTCTTTTGTATATAACCTTCCCCCCTCCCCTACCCCTACTTTAAGGACGGCTTTTTTACGCAATACTACACATGCAGCACTACTACACTCTTTTAAATATACTGACACTCAGTTGATGCCATAGATGGTAGATGTTTATCATGTCGTGAGTCGTAGTCTTTTTCTGAGCTACGTTTCGAGAGAATCTTCTCACATCTTCAGGGTAATGGACTCTGGACTCTGGACTCTGGACTCTGGAGCTTTTCGTTGAACTTATGTTGTAAGATTGCAGAATATCGAAGAAAATACAACAGACACAAAATAAGCATGGCGCCGCCTCTACAACAAGTTCGATCCTTACATTCTCGGAGGTTAGCAATCATACATCATAAGCTCAACGAAAAGCTCCAGAGTCCATTAGCTCTAAAGACGGGAGAACAATCTCTCGGAAACGTAGCTCGGGAAAAGACTATGAAACACGACATAATAACCATTTACCATCTACTACTACATTCATTGTATTGCCTTCGTAAGTAACAGTCAATTTTAAGGATAAATATCATTTCGGTGCCAGCTAGCCGTGAAGAGTCCAAAGGAATGTGTCAGATTCTTAGCAGATTTTTTAACATAGGTACAAACGCTCCTATTGATCATTGTTTGTTACAGAGGATGGTTCTTTGACAATGTAAAGTTCACGTTAAAAATCAATACGAAACGATTTGATGTGAATAGATGTGCTATGACAACAAAAACCACCGGATATCCTCGACTATTGTGTGGGAAGACTGGCGGGCGCTATTAGATTTGTTGTAGTGAGAGTGGTGAAATCTTTCAAAGCCATGCTTTTGAACGTACATTCGGCGTCAAAATATACCCACTGCTGTATAGGACCCGGTATTTAACTTTTTTGACGTTGTAGATTGTTGTAGGAACTCGCTTATCCTGCTATTAAGGCTGGCTGTGAAAGTTATGTCTCCATGAACAGAGGAGAATTGGTAGCTTACTGTAGACGTTGGTCATGAGTATGATTTTCAATGGCAGACAGGAATTTTCGAAGGGAGTAATGGAGAGTGTGGGGAGATCCTTTGAAAGTTCAGGGTCTGTCTCTTATTCGAGTTAGGCCAATTGTGTTTTTTAATTTTTTAATGATGCTACCATAGCACCTATCCTTGACTGACGTACCAGTGCAGTAGCAGTCCAACTAACTTATTTGTCAGAACAAATTATTTCAGAAACCTTCTTTTTCCGTACTTAATCATAACGTACATACATGTATAGTTTACAAGAACAGATAGCGTTCATAGTTGAAAGGGCTCAAGTTTTCAAATATGAAAACAGAGCACAGGTTTGAACTATCAGAAGCTCAGGTTATTTCGCAGGTGAGTAATGGCACAAGCCTCACTTTATGAAAAGATCCAGTGAATCAATTGAAACCATTTTAAATTTCAAGTGGCAACTTATTCTTTTTCTATTCAAAAGTGACCCAGAATTTGTAATAATGACTTGTGACTTGTCAGTTGTTTTCATTGATTGTAAATTTTATCACAACACGATTGGAAAATATTTCGCGGTTTACGTTTCTATAGATATTTATCCCTCCGGCAGACTTACTATCAAACTTCTTTACTTGGCTTGAAATTCTATTGCTTCCATCCGCAATCTACTCTCAAAATCGGTTACTATGGGTGGATGCCATTGCCACGTTTTATCATCGTTCGCTGCATTCAACTATGCATCGTGCATTGCATTTCAGTTAATTTATGCGAACGTCAACCATCTAACAATGGCTGTAACTGTTCCATGATTTTTATTATGTTAAGAAATTATTACGATCTACTTAAGGTATTTTGATTTGTACTTTGGTAGGGATTTCAAGTTGTGAGCATTCATTCAGTAACAAGAATTTCCCTAGTCTTGGATGCAACATTATTCCCTGTAATATACAAGTATCCTTCGTGTTTATTACGTCCAATGTCTGCGAACCAAGTTGATCGACGGACTTGCTCGATGGTGAAGCATACTAAAAACGCCTTACGCGCTGTACTTGTGCCTGTTTCTAAAAAAATAATCGATTTTGGTATCAGACGTCATGCCTGCGTTTGCTGAAAGCGGTTATCTAAGATTACTGTACAAAACGTGATAAAACGATTCGCGACCGAAACGGTGTCGGAGAATATTGTGGAAGAGCCTATGCGGAGTTTGTCGTTTGAGGATCCCTCGCAAGCCACTGTGGAACTTGTCCAGTTCTCGAGAGCGCGGAAGCTAACGTTTATGTACTGGCTGGAAGTATTGAAGATAGTTTAGCCAAATAATCTGGGATGGAGCCGGGGATCACGGTTGGAAATCTGGCATTTAAAGATGCCTCGCAAAGCCCTGTAAAATGCTGGTCATTGATATATGCAGTTATACACATACGTTTTTCTTAGCGTTGAAGCGCGGGGCCCCCTACAGGTGCGGGGCCTCGGGCTATGGCCCTGTCGGCATCTCCCTAAAACCACCACTGACTGTATTCCAAGTAATAGATACCTATCTTCTGATAAGTGTCCGCTCCCAATAGGCGTCCCCCTTTTGAAGACAGTTATTAAATAAACAGCCCTTATTTGTGATGGGGGGGGGGGGGGCAAAAAAAAATGGGGGCACAACTGACAAGGGAAAGGGGAAATTCA
>JAAAKL020006138.1:0-18369 GCA_010016065.2 Carybdea cf. marsupialis auct. non (Linnaeus, 1758)
TTCCTTTACAAGCATGTTCTCTTTAGTTTTCAAATGTACCATGTATCCAAACAATGGCTTAATGGACGGCGATCCTTATTATTGATTATTACATTATAGATATTGAACGTCGTAACTGTAAATACATTTTTCTACAAGCTTTACTGATATTTCTACATGGACAACGCTACAGCACCACTGACTAGTACCTTAGTTCCTTTACAAGCATGTTCTCTTTAGTTTTCAAATGTACCATGTATCCAAACAATGGCTTAATGGACGGCGATCCTTGCACTGAATAGCTCTTTTAGGTCAGTGCGTTATGAGGAAGTGCAAGAAGACAATTGAGTAGCCGTTGTAAGTAGAATGATTAGTATGACTTCTTTGCTAGGTTTAATTTGAAACTTTGTAACTCACTAATCTTGTCAGTTAATGATCTCAGGTGGTGGATTAAGGCGCTTAGCTCTATCTTTTCATATTGCAACAAAGATAGACTGAGACAATTCTTATTTAAGCTAGTGATATGGATTCCAAGATAAATAATATGATTACCATACGCCCACAGAGATTTCATCTGGACTTCTCACAGTATAATTGTTTCCACTTTATTTTCACTCCATCCTTAGCTTTAAACTTGATGCAAGAACAAAATTGAAATGGGATGCATATTTCGAACACACGTGATAAAGGTCTTGCGTCTGTAACATCAGAATATGAAGTAAATTTCGAGTCTTGTAGTCTGATATCGTGGTAGGAAAATAGGGTTGTAATCTTGTGTAAAGATTCTATAAATAGCTCTTTGTTGTTTACTACCATGTTGCAATACAAAGAGACATTCTTTGCGATGAATTGATAGGTACCTTTGCTGATGATCGCCGGATAATAATTTTCAGTTAGCAGATAGTTTTATTAATTTGATGCGATCTAGGCATTGACTTGATTGATACAGTCGATAGGTAAATTAATGAGGCTCATTAGACATTTGTCCCTCTTGTTGATCAGGACTCATACCAGAGGCAGGAACAGAAACTCACACAGTAATGACCTCTGGTATGTAAGCAGTTGAAATCCTTGATTGGTATAGAAATGTTAGCTCTCCGCTCACAGATTGTGAACTACTTTTTTACGTCAAGCAAATAAAACATGAAAAGAAATCCAAAATGAGTTGGCTGAGCTGAATACAGTTTCAGATTCAAAAAATTCGTGGACTGGTGTAGAAATATAATCGAATGAAAACATATATCAGTCTCAACGGAGAGATAACAATATAACGTACTTTGCACATAAAAATAAATTCATATCTCGGCTATTCAAGAAAGCTGACGGAGAGCACATTTTTATGGACAAAATACATTGTAGTGTTACCTCTCTGATTGACACTGATACATCACGGAATCCTCCGTTTCAACTCTGTTTATTTTATTTCGACAAAACATCTCCTCCCCACTTAAATATACGGACTATAAGATCCCTGTGATCTATTGCTATCCAAATGTTTCATCTTCTTCGCTCCCTTGCTACTTACCATCACCTCTATCTTTTTATGTTAATATACAGGCTGTCTATCATTACCCCCTCTACCCTTGGAGCCACTTAAGCCGTACGAAATAACTCCACTTTTTATTTATTATAAATAGTTGAGAAGGTTTTAAGATGCTATCATCAGCAGGAACGTACGGTTTTACGTATTGCTTTTTTGGTATTTATCTTAAATTTGTTATAATATTTTTAGCACATTTATTTTAAATGGTGCAGAAAGGTAATGTTTATTATACCAATGATACCTTAGATACATTTCAGTTTATTTTAATATTTTTTGTTTTGTAATAGAAATAAACAAAACCGCTGTCTGGCATGTTGTATGTCATATATAGCTTAAAAAACTTTCTACATTTGCAAATTCAATCTTCAAAACCAATAAAGTAAACTTTCCTAAGAGCAAACTATTTGATCTGTAAGAATGAAATTCAGCATTCTGAATTTGTATTGAAAAAGAATTGACGTCATCAAAAAATGTTTGCTACCTTGACGTTATGTTGCTATATTTAGAAAACATTGGGTTTTTTTCTCTACGTTTATTAACTTTGCTGATTCTAGCTGCTCCTGTGTGGATATTAGCAGGAAAAGTTTACATTCAAACCATAAAAGTCAACAGGATGATGCTTCTAGACACAATGCTTGTTCCTATGGATGTAATTCCTCGACTGCCCCATCCTCACCATGACTATCGACACCGAGCAAGTACAAACCATTCTATAGAACTTGCATACGTAGCGCTTTTTTCAATAAAAGTTCTACTATTAAGCAGAAATAGAATTTAACTTTTTATGTTAGCGAAGCCGGAGTGTTAGTTGGTCTGTTACGTCCTTAAGGTCAGAGAGGAGGTCATTCAAACTTCTCATGAAGTAAGAAATGAGAAAAATGTATAATAAAGGGTGTTGTTGCCACTTTCCCGGAGGGCGATGACAGATATTTTGCTCTATTCTCTTTTAAAATCAATTTGTTTTTATTATCTTTGTAAATGAATTGCAACACCGATTATAGATAATGACGTCATGAGATATCTCGATGACGTCCTGATACATTTTTATTCACTAAGAACTTTTATATAAAGTCTGAGCTTATTTTCAGCAAAGATTAGCATCATAAGACCAAAAGAAACTAGAGTTATTAAAGAGAAACTCCCTAAGGCAAAAATAGACTTACGCCTTCCCACAGACTTGCACAGGCCCTCAATCTTACAAGTGCCCACAAAAGATTGTTGTTAATAGTGTAAACTGAACTGCGCAAGTGTGCCTACCCTTCTCTACAAGAGAGATGTTTGGAAAATCAATCAGTCATCATGTTGAAAATGGTAGTGGGTGCAAGTAGGAGGATGACAAGAAGTCATACACCCCTGTATTTATTCAGAACATCAAGTTTAAACAAAAGTATTAAATTGAATAAAAATACAACCAATTTGCGTGTCTTCTCCTGGAAACAGAAGTGTAAAACTATTGCCAGAACTTGGATGCCACTTTATATCAAACAGATGGGCTCTTAGAGGAAACGTGCCGTTCCTCACGATGCATCTACATTGCATGTTTACCACACCTCACATCTAAGTGGTGCGTATTCTGGCCGAGATGAAAAAGTACTTATCTCTTACAAGAAAAGTATGCAATTGTTTACCTTGCGGTTCAAATCTTTTTTATCCCTTGCAAGTATACTATGTAGCAGTAGAAATAACTTAACTCTTACCTATAACAGCAGTGCATTCTTTAGAAAAACAATTTTTTATGATAAAATAATACACGTATTTACGTGTTCATGAATACACTCTATTTATCTACGCATGTGTATACTAAGGTATGGCCTCCATGAATATACTGTATTTATCCACGCTTGCTTAGATCACTTGTATGGCCTGACATGTTACATTAAATTTGACACCGGGTCAGGTACAGCATATTTATAACGGTCTGAAGTATATTAATCTGGCATACATAATCTGTGTTGGTGATAACATTAATTTCTTAGCGAAGGCTTATTGAAACTGTTTGTTGTTCATTTATCCAATAGGAAACCTTGTTATAAGAAAGCTCAGAACCTTAAATGTCGTCATTGGATGTGACCCCATTAGATACGCTACAAAGAACAACTCTTTTTCACCTCTGTTAATACGCAGATTCTTTCCTTAACTGATCCTACAAGTTTAACTCCGGAAAATAGCTTAGGAGCAACTGAATTTTCTGAGCGGAAATCAAACAAAAGTTGATCTTTAAGATTGAGGAGCTTTTGCGTCGTTTCGTGCAAGCCCGAGCATCGCTTTCGTAAGCGAACCATTAGAATAAAAGCTTTTGCTGTAAGCTGGCACATAAT
Organism: Carybdea cf. marsupialis auct. non (Linnaeus, 1758); assembly: GCA_010016065.2. NCBI lineage: Eukaryota > Metazoa > Cnidaria > Cubozoa > Carybdeida > Carybdeidae > Carybdea > Carybdea cf. marsupialis auct. non (Linnaeus, 1758). The sequence goes on from JAAAKL020006138.1 coordinate 3,841, forward strand.
CGTTTTACTTTTATCTTTCTGACGGTGAGTTTCAATGATAATTGAGAGTAAGATAGATTACTGCTACCTACCTTTTTAGAGATAAGCTAAGCGAGTTTAGAAAGCTCATCTCTCTATCTGTAGCAGTCTTTGTGGCGCATCAAAAAATGACTTTCAAATCATTCTCTGAAACACAAGTACAATTTGTGAAATGAGGAATGTCATGCCCTATAACTAGGGCTGGTAGCGTGTTATGAGAACACCTGGTACATTCCAGTATCAACGATTCTGTAATTGCTAATGCAATAACAACACGCTGTTTTGAGATTTATTGATGAGTTTTAAGTAGTCTGGTTGATATGATTTGATCACATCAAAGGTTGGGAGTAAGGGACGAGATGACGAGGACAGAAAACAACTTCGAGCTAAACATCTTGAACTTCGTCTAGCCTTATCAATACCAATCTCGACAGAATACACCTTTTACCAAAGCCGGACTGAAGTTTCGCAATTAATGCTAAAACTTGTATAGTAGTAAAGCAACCTATTAAAAGTTACTATCTGTCCTGTTCAGATGACGATTTCCCGTACAATGCAAAGTTTGTAGCCTTGAGATGAGAGCGTATATATAAGAAGCAATCGTATGACAACTGATAATTTCTTGGATTGGCAGGACTATGAATTGACAAGGAATAGACCTGATTGTTCAAAAAGGGAAATCTGAGTCTTAAGTAACGTTACATTTCAATCGTTTAGCAAGCATAAAAATTATAAGAACAGCACCCACATGTAATAATTTTGTGCACAAATGTACTTTTGCTTAAAAGTAAGATTGTGAATACATACCTCAAATTGGAGAAGAAATACTTGTAAAGCAAAATACAAAAATAATGGAAACAGTTATTGTGTCGAATAGTAGGAAAAATTTTAGTATTTGTTTACTTGTAGCATCTTACTTTTCAAAGTCTCATTACTAAAATATAATTATTATATCACAGTAATTATTACTATAATTATTATATCATGATAATTATTATTATGATTATTATTACATATTTATTAGTATAGCAGCTGGTTTCATAGCTTTCTATCGGAAAATAGTAAGAACACTGCGTTTAATGTATCCGTTGACAGGTATTCTCGAATAGGATCACTATAAAATATACAGATTCTGTGACTGTTGATAAATGTGTCCTTTCCTTTTTCAAATGTTTGTAGTAAATAAAAAGCAATAACATTTTCGGAGTAGAACGGAAGTCAACTTCAAATGTTTATATGCTGTTTCTAGGCCCCCAAAGTTGCAAGTATCTAATCCTAACATTGTTGTAATTAGATGCTTGAATCGGACATAGTCCTCTAAAATCATTTGAAATTTTAAGATTTATAACCTTTCAAGGCATTTTACAATCAGATAGTAGAAATCACAAAATCATTGCACTGATTAAGCAGACAAGAATGTCATTTTAAGGTTTATCAATAACTTGCAACATTGTAGCTGTTCCACTTTAGGAGCTGTGATAGTTGAGAGTAGATGTTTAGGGGCTTCCTGCTTTGTGTGGTTGGAAAGCTCGTCGAATGTATGTTTACATTTGTCACAAATCGCCAGGAAATGCAAATTACAAAGTGTCGAAAAGCACGAATGTTTGTTTTATTATTTAAGTGATTACTGTACTCGATGGCTACGGCTCCAACTTGCCAGTATTGCACCATTAAAGTCGTCTGCGTAGGTCTTCCGTACCAATTTTCACATCTCAAGATACGCTTTTATGGTCCTCCTGATAATCCTTATTATTGAGGTGAAGTAACGAGTTGTTAATCGTGATATCTGAGACTTAATGGTCACTTATTTTCTTAAGAACCTGTCCCGGTTGTAAATTAGAAAAATAGAAGCATCCCAACAGAGAGGATACATCACATTTTGTTAAATCAATTCAGGGCGCACATTTTATATTTGATCCAAGAGGATATATCACATTTTGTTAAATCAATTCAGGGCGCACATTTTATATTTGATGCTGTTGATGCGAACATTCCATATAGCTACCCTATGACCAAACATCTGAGTGTATGGGGAGAACACTGCACTAAGGGAAAACAATTCAACTCGTTTTGTTGTGCTTTAGGAAGATTTGACAGTATTTTCCATTTATTGACCTCGCTTCAATCAGCTTTTAATCTATTTGTTAGAGGTTGCACGGGTTATGGTAAAGTTCTCTCTTAAAGGTATCCATGAACAGCTTCAATTATTCATATGACAGTATTTACAAAAGGTAGGATTATACTCTTTGCCTATTGTCTAATAACTCAAATTAGTTCGACTATCAGCTCGAACCATTAAGTAGAAAAATTAAGTAGCAACTTCATGAAGTATTCACGAGTTTAAGGTGAGCCATCACAGTTCTCTAAATACATAAGCTATGTAAAAATCAATAAGTACATTAAGAATACGAAATAACATCTGAAAGATATGCAATTTTCAGGGAGTAACTAGGGATACTACCTTACACCGGCAAGCATCAACCACAGAAATCTTACGATTTAAAGGCGAAAACAGAAATGACAGTGTACCTTGTACCAATTCAGTGCGGTTGACATCACACCCCTGCATTGGAAACAACGTTACAGTTGTACCACTTAATTCTTCTGTACATCTGCGTGCGGTAGCTTTGCTCCTTGTACATCCCCTTTGGCTATTGGGAAATTGATCCAGAGCTTGCCTGGTCAAGTGATGCGTCACTGTTTTGTGACGTCACAACATGCTTATGTGGCCTTGTGCTATTGAAGACTGTTCAATATGGTTGGTTTAGGATAGGGTTGGGGTATGGACAGGGGTAGTGTAGGGGTAAGGATAGTGTTAGGATTATTGTTTTAACAAGGATGTTATTAAATGATCGTAACTTTCGATTGAGGTAACCTAGAGCAATGCTCCTGCCTTCATTCTATCGCCCTTGATCTCTTCAATTACGGCATTACTGACATCCTAAAAGTCATGTTTACCTAGTTCTAATTATTGTCAGTTGTAAACAGAAGTTAACAGTTAACTGTACAAAGTGCACGTAAATTGGTGGTATTTAAATATCTTATTTGATGAAGTCGGAGACTTACTCCATGTAAAACTATCTGAAGGTGAATAATATCAGCAAAAGACATTTTTTACACAAAAATAAACTCGAGGCTAATAAATCTCTACACCAGATAATAGACTGCTAGTTCAAGACAACCCCAATAAAAATTGTTGATGACCTAAGTTAAAGTTGATTTTGTACACAAATAACTGTATATGATGGCTTAAAATCTAATTTATTCAAAATGGCAGTCATATTGATATTTTAGGATCAAGTTTCAAACGTACGGTGAGCGTTTTATCATAACTGGAAAGCTGTAAGAATGTATGAGTGTTCCTTAGCTACTTTGCAACCGGAAGTGCTTTATTTAAATATACCAAATACTACGCCATTCTGAAAGGTCTGTTCTTCAATTCATTAAAAGACGGTTTGCGTTAAATTTAATGGAAAAATAAGAAGCATGTCTACGTTGTCATGTAACAACATCTCGACCTTTGAAATGTGAGATTTGATAAATGAAAGAGCTATTCTAGGCTCAGACAAACAGAGGCTTAGCAATGACGATACTTAACAAGAATTTTTATTTAGAGATTTACACAAATGAAAATTGCACGCTGTGTGTAATAATAGAAGGAACCATGCCAGCCGACCTGTTTAGGGAGGATGTTTTACCCCTATTATATCTAGAGCTCAAAGGAAGTTTGCCCTTGTTTGATGGGTATGTATATACTTCGAAAATGTGCTTTTAAAGATATTTTTGTATTAAGAAATTGGATACTATTGGTACTCTTTCATCTGTTTGTTACCCTATTGGCAAGGAAGAGAAAAGTAAAGTATAAATAGAAAGAAAAAAGGAGGTTCTGTTTGAGCAACACCTATTCTTTACAACTTCATCATACATTTTGAGGCATGCTGTTTTGTTTGTTAATACATCTAAGCATTTGACGTGCTTACCTTAATGTTTGAATGCTATTGTCTTTATACGAGCATACATCTGCCATAGAAATATAAAGAATGTGTCTTGATAGCGTTTTCGAATTATTAGAATATACGTGATAAACTGTACACAAACTGATGCCTCTCAACAATATGTGTTTAAATCATTCTTTCTTTTAAACTGTTACCTTGGTGACCGTTATACATGCAGGCTGCAATAACCAAAAATGAAAGCGACTTCAAATTCAAATTGACAACAAAGTGTTTATTAAGACTTGAACCAAGTTTATCATGTCCTTGGTTTGGTTGGCGACACGATTGTTTTGTATCCAGATATTTGCATCCATGTCGCCCTGTGACAACTCCAAGCCAAATGATAGGTTCGCTTCACATACAATCAATGAACAACTATGTCGTGTTAGGGCGTGGCAAGTATGATTTAAAAAATAAGGGCCTCTCATCGCCACTGCAAAAATACATGGGACAACAACTAACTTTAAACACAGGAGAAAATCAACTTTACCTCGATGAAATAAGAGAAACTGGGACTTTTAAATATGAGCCATTTTCTACTCAGTTCCCTTCTTTTTCAATCTCTTGAATTTTCAATGCTCCACTTTTCTTCCTTTCCCTTTTCCATTTTCACGGGGGCTCTTTCTACCAATACCAGGAATAACGAATTCCCAAGAACATGAGAGATGTCTTACCACCGTCTCTAAACGTTCTTTATATTCACATGGCCGTTTTTGGCTTTAAAGATGGCCAAAAAATATACTAGGTAAGCAATTTATATACATTAAAAATCTGCTGCCACGATTATGGATGTTCAGCTTACAGATTCAGGAAGATTTGTATGAGTAATAAGCTTCATTAAGTATACAATAAGGAGACGCTGATTCGATACGTTCGTTTATCTGTTGGGGGCGACGATACACAATTCTGATTATTTTTAGATTTACGAAAGCCTGGTTTTAAACGATTGCAAATGCTATTAGTTTTGTCTGTATGTCATTATCTGCTGAATATCATTAGTACAAGATTATAGGAAAGTTTTTGAAGAATGTTGCAACTCACTGCGGAAAAGTTAAAAGTGGATACCAACCAGAAGGGCCAATAAACTTATGGCATATTTATAGGAGCATTACGAATAAGAGCAAGTCATGAATTGTTATCTTTTACGTCCAAAGAATAAATTGTATGCTACAGATATTCGATTTTGACAAGGATTCCGAATAGATAAATTTAGGGTATTTCCTAAATATTTCCGGAAACATGATGTGCGTCGACTGCTACCGTAGTAATCAAGTTATTAACAACATCCAAAATAAAATTTGATATTGTTCTAGCCCATTTCGGCTAGAGGTGTTGCTATTCAGTAGAGTTTTGTTCCATTTTAATAATTTTTTTATATGTGTAACACCCTAATTTAAGTCAATATTTAAGAGGGCAGCACTAAATAGCATCTGTGCTAGAAAACGTGTCTCGTATCCTAATTGGAAAGAAGTTCTTGATCAATTACGGAACTTTTGCTCTGTGCAGTAGTGTGCAAGAGTTACGTACCACTAAATTATTTTGAATAGAACCGAGAGAGAGAGAAAAGTATGTCATCAACGGGATTCGAACCTGTGACATACGCATTCGAGGCGTATGTGCTACCAACTGAGCTAGGAAGATCCTGTTGATAACATGATCTATATCCCAACTCGCCACATTAGCTCCCAATACTCCACCGGAGAACGTCGATATCCAGCTGTACTCAAATTGGGAGATTAGCCTCTCTGAGCCAAGGGACTTGACCGAGGATGTCTTGCCTTGCGACCAATCATACTGTCCACAGCCCATTGAAAGTTGCAAAGTGTTTTCGAGAAGACAGGATTTGAAATTATCAGTTTGAACAGACACTAGAGAAATAGAACAGTATGCTTGACCTACTTGACGTGAATTATGGTGAACGATCTTCTGTCTGTTCGAGCGTGCTTTTCTTTTTCTTTGTGACGGTTGTAGTCGCAACTCAACTGTTGCCTTGCCGTTGGGGATCAAGTCCCCTATCCGCCTTGTAGCTTTGGCAGGGCTGTTGTTTTGCTGTATTGGCCTCTGGGGACTGTGACGATAGCTCTCTTCCGCTCGGGCTGCAGCACTTTCCATTTGATCCATAGATGGGACCCTATCAGGTACTACCACCTCGGGTGAGGGTGGACCTGGGAGAAATGGCAACATAAGGGTGTCTCCATGCTCCTCAAAACTCCAGATCATCAGAACTGAAGCCTCGTCGCCGTTTGGAGTCATACCCATAAACCATTTTCCTAAGTTAAATCCTCTTTTTAAGGATATATACGCCAGACATGTATCAAGGGGCAACTGCCTTACTGATTTGGTATTTTCACTGCTAAAAAATTGTTTATCAAAAAGTAAGGGCCGTTCTCGAACTCGTTTTCCCCACAAACATTTGCGCTCACCGACAATTTTCCCCTCCGAAATTACCTTACTAGACACGTGCTTGCTCTAGGCTCAACCTGATCAAAAATATAAAACTCTTACCAACTCATGCTAAGAATCATCATTTATAGATCAAGGCAAGATATTCTGTCTCGTATCTCCTGATTTTTGGAATACGACACATGATTTTGTTTCCACTGAGTAATCACAGTAAGGCAGTCCCAACGTACTAGAACATTTTGATGAGACTGCCCCAGCGCATTTTGCCTACTTCACAATAAAATGTCATTTTACAGTTACTTAACGTTCATGCAGTCCACGGCGGATTAAGACGGCTGATTTCTATAATTTGGACATTTCCAAGTTAGCTCTTAGAATCTGGTTTGAAGAGATATACAAATATTTATTACTCGGAAGATAGTAAGATCTTGTAATAACAGTAAAGTAGTAAAAATTCAGGAGTCTCCATCAAGAACTAAAAGGCCCCCAAACTCTATCTGCAGCAATTTTTGACACTATGGAGATAATGAACTCTGCTACGATAGTCTTCGTTACCAACGAATGGAAGCTTACGACCCGATTCTATATTTAGACCAGTCATTACAATAATCCATCCGATGTGGCGAGCTCGTTTTGTTTGTAGTTCTTTCTAACCATTGTCATTTATTTGCGATAATACTACAAAATATGTTTTACTGTATCTTATGCTCATATTAACACAAGTAGAATTATGGCATAAAAACATCAGGTTTAGTATCTGAGAGCCTATTATTGAGGGTTTTTAGCTTCACTACGTCCAATTAGTTCAACCAATAAAGCCCAAGATCTGTGGCTAAGCTTCAGTGTTAACAGAGCTTACCATCTCTAACCACGCCAATAAGCTCTCTACAGCTTACTTATCCTATTACCATAGTCCTAGGGTGCAAGTATTTGCTTATTATGTTTCATTTGCTAACAGCACAGTGAGTACGATGTAGGGCTGTTTCATTTATCAATACCACAGACAACATCGCGTAGCACAGACGTACTCTCATTGTTTTAAAATAGTATTTTTATTATGGGTTCCAGTTACTACAGAGATTTGGGAGAAATTTCGGCTGGACTCCTTAAAATTGCTTCATCTTAGCAGTCATCTTAATGCCGTACATGCAATGAATGGAACGTTTGATCGAAAAGCACACGGCTGTCTAAGCAGGAATTGCTTGTTATGTACTTTCTGGATAGAGTAGGCAGCCTTACTATTCAGTAGCTTTAAAAGCACAAAACTGATTGGATCTGTTTGCAGACAAGCCTTAGGGACAAATGCAACTGGCAGAGCAATTATGGACGGCCTACTGTTGGTTAACGTCGTATTGTATATTTGATATATACTTTAATGTAAGAGGGCCATCGCATCGGGTGTGGCAGATTTCTTGTCAAACTGTGATTTTCAAGATCTGAAATTGCACACTAGAATTTCCAAAGATCTCAACAGATAGCTCTACGTCTTCAGTTCAGTCGCAGCACATAAAAATTGGCTCCGATGGGCCTGTTTAAGGAAGCTCGATAGTGACCTTCATTTATTGTTGTCGATATAGCAGATTTATGGAAGCAAGTTATCGATTTGCTATGAACAGTTGATACAATGCCAATGGCTGAGATTATAATTCTATAGCAAAGCTGGCGCTAAATATTGGGCATTTTTGGAGCCAGGAAATGGATTGTTAAGTCATAAAAATCAGGCTACATTTCTATGGGCTGTTTGATTGAAGGTGAAAACGTTGGGATTTTTGTTTCGGATAAAGTTGATGCAATTCTGTAAGATTCATCGGACGCTGATTTCCAGAATCAGTCTCTAGGAATGGACACAAATGCCACCGATTGAAACAAAATGACGGGTTTCTATTCGCTCTTTTTGTACCCTCTGACACATGAGTACTATCGATAGCTTTCTAAGTCTAAAATAAAGTCAGACCATGACCTTTTATGTATGTACGAGGTAATGGCTTATTTCGAATGTTTGAAATGACAAATGTAGATGATGAATTGTCGTCCAGATAGAACCCCAAACCTTACCTTCTGCCTACTTTTATAAAGGGATGATTTCCATAACACATTGTATACTATCAGTATGGTAAACAATAAATGGTCTTAAGATATTGTAAAAAGAGACAAGAAGTGAGCGTTAGTTACTAACTATTATCGACGGATAACGTAGTTATTCCACAGCCATGGTAATCCAAAAATGTCATCAAATTACATTTACTGTCTGTACGTTCACTCTGCTGGTCAATTTAATGTATTCGACAGTCATTGCTGCTCATATCTCAGTGAAGGTTAAGCATGGTTATGGATGTGCCCTGACATTTTTATGTGTCTGTGTAGGTAAGAAAATTGGGTGCATTGCAATGCGTTAGTAAATAGATTATACAACAAGCAAAAGATGAATGCAAAAGTAAGCAAGAAATAGACACATTTGAAAGCTTTGTAACATCACCATGTTATAAAATACACAATAAATTTTCATGCCAATTATCATGGATTGTTTATTTAGCGGAGTGCCGAGTTTACAAATCACAATATGACAAAAGTTAATGGCCTCTCAACAGACGTTCCAATAACCATCGAAGCCACGTTTGTAGGTTCATTAGCAACTGCGAGCTTGACAACACTGTATAAATTATTGTTGCAATTTAGACAGTGATAATATTGTCGCTATAATTGAACAATTAAAAGATCTTTAAAATTCACTGAAGGAATGCAAATGGAAGACAGTATAAAAAATGAGAAACATTCTGTCAACACAAGTTAAAGACTTTTATATCAAAGGGAAGGTTCATCCAAAAAGTTGCATCTGGAAATTTAGCTGTACCAATAATATCTCATTAGATCTCAATTCAACAGGAACATAATCTGACGTCATAACATGTGACGTCAAATGAATGCCATTCTGATACTATTACGAGTTAATTTAATCAAATCAGCACTAGATACTTGTGAGTATCTGATGAAAGAAGAAATCTGAAAGCGGTTATACAACCCATGCTATTATAATTTATTTGTACCCTTTATCTTCATATTCTCTCAATCGTGCGTCATAAGATTTATTTCAAGTCACACCATGTTCGATTTATATGTACACATATATATTCATATAGATACATTGAAATTCAGCTATACTCACCATTCTGATACGTTTAAATGTACTGTAAATTCATAAAGTACAAATTGGGTGCGATGTTTTCATGTTCATCATTTTCAACTTTGCAAGCCCAATTGTTAAAATGTTATAAACAAAAGATGAACAGCGAAATGTCACCGCAAAAGTTGTATTTTATAAACATATATCTGAACATATGTATACATATAAGACGTACATATGATCTCTTAAATATGGCCTGTATTATCTAATTCAGGTGTAATGGTACTTTTCATGGAGTACTTTACATTACAGAGTAAAGTTAGGTTAGTGCATATTTCAGTTGCTTTGCCAGGATCAAGATGCCTCGCCACGTTATCGGTGATGTTGTTACCATGTTCTATGGAAAATGATTGCGGAGTCTGTGAAATAAAATTCGTTACAAAGAGACATTTTGCAAGAGTCCTCAACAGACAATGCCTCTACCAAACCTTCCAGGCAAAATCAAATTTTATGAAGTCAAAGAAATGATAAAAGGATAATATAAGAATGATGAACATCAAAATAGGCTAGCTATGATAGGAAATAGTTTAACAGTTGCTTTACGTTAAGGCACATTTTACTATGGATTTGAGAGAAAAGGAAGATTTTGAGCTAGCCATTGCTGTAATTTAGAGGTCGTCAACTTTTTCATAGCGGGAAAAATTACTGTGTGGACCAGCCAGGAAGGGTCACATGATCAATTTGCTTAGTGTTTAGTTGTACTCTTGCCAAGACTGCACTCGTGTCAACAACTGCACAAAGTTCTGGTTTAGAGTGTTATTGTTTATTGTCGACATGCTATCACTTTGAATGTTTAACGAAAACAAACTTTCTACTTGCTTTAACTTAAGTGCGGTCGAGGACCTGATAAACTTACCTCATATGCCATTCTATATTAATTACAGCAAACTGACTCGTCCTCAGTTTATAAAAATTTAGTAGTATTAATGTTAATAATAAGAACAGTAACAATATTTTTTTAAACTTAAGTGCCATATATTTATTCTGTATCTTTACAGAAAAATATGCTTCAACACTGTACATTCTCACTGTTTTCACCCGTTACGAAGGGGAAATCAAGATTTTATAGGAGTGGATATTTACTTTACATTGGTACAACAACAGTACAAACATATTCAACATATTAACAACAAAACAAAACAAAACTAAAGACCAAAACAAAAAACAACAACAACAACAACAACAATAGTAATTATAATACTACTGATGATAATAATAATAATTTTTTTTAAACTTCAATGCCATATATTTGTTCTGTAACTTTAAAGAACAATAAGCTTCAACATTGTACATATCATTCTCACTGTTTTCACCCGTTACGAAGGGGAAATCAAGATTTTATAGGAGTGGATGAAAATAATAGCAATGGTGATGATAATAATAATAGTAATAATAGTAGTAGTATTAATAGCAGTTTCCTTCTGCCCATTCTATCCTTCATGGATGATGAACAGTGTTTTAGATCTTATGGTTGGAGTCGCCCAAGACATCCACTACGTCATTAGAACTACGAAGGCAAATTTAATTCTAACTTTAATCCTTAAGCAAGAATTAGTGTATTAGTCTTATGTTCTAAAAAGCAACATGTTAGGGATTAAGGGAGGTAACAAAAACAGTTCTAAATCCGTTAGTACAAAAGTAAGATTAAACGCAGGAAAAGATCAATACGATTTAAATTCCCCTGTTCTAGTAATTATGGGCCGTGTTATGAAGTCATATTTTTTGTTCAAGTAAATTTGTTTTACAGAAGGAATAAATCAGCTACTAAAAAGAAGGAGATAAATCATTTTTATCGTTAAAGGACTGGTCTAGTAAGCAAGAGGCTGATGGTTGCTCCAGACTCATCATCAATCTAAAAAATTCCTACTGTAAACCGGAAAGGTAAATGACTACTGATATTTAGCTGGGGGAAGATCAAAGTGAAAGGGACTTGCCATCTTACCTTACCATGTCATAGCTCAGAAAATGTGAATCTTTACAACATCATATCCCCAATGCTTTGTGGTGGAGTATTGAATTAACTACCTACCCAATTCAAAAAAAATTGAGCTTACTAGAATTATACTGAGATTGTTCGGAGAAAAAGCAACAAAATAATTTCGAACGCATTCGAATGAAACACGTCTGCTGACCATTCGCTAGGTACTACCACATTTGAGGCAGGGGATCGGTGCCACTTCTAGCCCTGGTCAAATGTTGATCACTTCCTCTAGCATAGCAAGCACTCATTTGGATGTCTTCGTAAGGATGAAAGGCTGAGACAAATTTTCTTTGAATCGAACTCACGTTGATAAAATTGTAGTTTAGTAAAACTGAACTGCGGTGTCGTTTCCATGTTAGATCGACTGTCATGTAACTGAAAATGGTTAAATTTGAGACACTTTAAAGAGGTGAGGATCGATTCATAAAGTTGTATTTCGAGCCGTGGATCGATATGTATGAGGCAAGAGGGATCCGTGGACCAATGGGACAAATACCCAAAGCTTTGGAAGTTTACAGGTAAACTTGACCACAAAGTTTGCCATATGCAATGCGCGATGATAGTCGTATCTGATAACTAAACTGCAGCATCAACTTTCTCACATTCCAGGTTGCGCTGGGTACGCAAGCTGGTAAAACATATTTTCAACAAGCTTTAATGAGCAGGATAAAAATCAAACAAATTTATGTAATACTGGTTATTACAAACTATACAAAGGACACAAGGAAAACATGGTCGCTATTAGATACGTATATAATGAAATTAATAAAGAAATATTGCAAAGTATGTTTATGTCAGTTTAATCTTCTTCAGTCCGTGTTAGGAAGGAGCCGTGGTTCCCTGGACAACTGTGAAACTTTGTTGCAATAATAAACGTTTGGTAATCACTACAATAAACATATATAACGTGTTAAATTATACAATTAAATGACACATGCTGTAAAAAGTTGAATTGTAAAGTGTATTTTGGAAAAAAACTCCGTTCAAACTAAAGAATGTCCAGCTCGGCCTCAGACCAGCTCAGTGTATTTGAAACAGAAGTAATCAACAGTGACTATTGTCTAAGTCAGAGTTTCCTTATCGTCAGTTTTGACACAAGATTGCATATCAGCCCTGCTGAGATGTAGAGAAGATAATCCTGTATATCAGTCCAAATTAGACAATCTATTTTAAAACAATCAGTAGATGAAGCGTTAGTGTAAAGCGCATCAAAGTATTAGTGTCGTAATGGACTAATAGATGTGCTGACGTTACCATGGTGATAAGAAGAACATATTGAGGAGACGCTCCATGATAGGTTTGAAAGAGAAGTTTATTAGGACCTTATCAATTTCTGACAATCTTGAACCTAGCCCCGTTGAGATAACAATTGTTCTCTTCACCTAGTTACGAGCAAATAGTAAATAAGAGTTGATACGTAAGGATTCAATGACTGCATAAAGATAGTCTCTTTCGCTCCGTTTTTAATTGCATCTCGTTGGTTCTGCAGGATATCACTTAATGGAATTGAACTTGGGTGCCCATCAATACAATAGGCTCACCGTTGTCTTCTATTAATTACCTGATGTTTTCATCCTCCTAACGGTCAGGCCTTGTGATCCGATAAGACATGGAAATAAGAGAAAGAACTCCTGTGCTGGTATCTGTCCTAATTTGTGTTTGTATTGTTGCTACACCTATAAGATTATTTAGCAACTGCTAAAGGATTACGATTGATTCCCATTTGATAGGGATCAAACTGCCTTTACAAGCATTACCACAGCCCGTTTACACACCACAGGGGGCCTTTAGGAGGGAAGCAGTTTCTGCAACAGGCTCTGGAGAATTAAAGGCTGCAGGGGTTTGCAGCAGACCAATTTTGAACTGGGCAAGTAGATAAACAACAATTTGTCTTCGTTTCAGTGGTTTTCCGCAGTTGTTTATTCATAATAACTACATTTTCCCAAACACTTGTATTTTGTAATTACCTAGTAGACTTTTCCCCGCAGCTGAAAGAGAAAGGTTCTTCTTTTCTTGCCAGATAATGATCACAGATTCCGGACTGTGGTTCTTCTTGAGATATTTAAAGGCTGTATTAACTAGATCGATGGACTTCTTTCAATAGGTTGCAAACGTATTGAAAGTATCTTGTTTAATTTTCCACATATACGAGGTAATTTTCCTGATAAACTTGTGATGTACTGAGTTAGTTGCAAAGTCTCCAAATATATCACTGATAGCTTTTATGTAGTATAGCTTTGTGAGGTTATTGCTTCCAGAAATCATACTCATCATTATTACAATAATCACAATTACAGCATTATCAATAACATTATTTCCATCACCATCATGATCATCGTCTATGTAATTACTACCATCAGCAACATTGGATCCATTTACATTTTAAAGGTCACTAAATATTCTAAAAATTGTCCTCCAAGTTTCCCTTGTAAGTTGTTTCAAAGCCTTCCAAATTTAAGAGCGAACAAGGTCTATGATAAAAGGGAAATCTATCCTGAAAAGTCTAGTTTAGATTAAAAGAGTTAAACTTGGGAAAATCACACCATCCTGTTTTGCTTATTAATGCTTCGTTGATAATTGTTGAAGCTATTGAAGTAGTCTTATTGAACAATATTTCGATTGCAACTCCTTATGTTGAAACAGATGTCATGGGATTTAGTGAAAAGAGGCAGAAATACGCAGCTCACAAATTTTGTTATGACGTATATACATATTAAGACAGGGTGGCCATTCAGCTGGAAACCGGAAATACTCAAAGAATTTAGATTTTGGAACAGAGCTCATGAGAGACTTTGGGAATTTTTGAAAAACGGTAAAATTCAGGTAACTTACAAACCAGGGTAACTGGAAATAATGTGACAATAATTCTGGGTTAAAGAGTACAGATACTAAAAGAGTATGTACTTCATTGATGATGCATTGTGGCACGTATTCGTATCGGAAAATCACGG
>JAAAKL020006139.1:0-18369 GCA_010016065.2 Carybdea cf. marsupialis auct. non (Linnaeus, 1758)
CCTGTAGCCACTAGGTAACCTGTGCCTTATGCCAAATACTTATTGTAGTCCCAGGCTAAACGTGCTTGTTCCCGTATGAAGACTGACGCTTGCTATTAGATAGATGTTATACAAAGACGTTTTTGTGAATCAGCAACGTCCCAAACTGGGGAAGGAGGCAAGATTTGTCAAGAAACTACAGCCAGTTTGAAACGATTAAGACTTTGTAGTCGTAGCCACATTTTGTGGTTACTCTATCTAACGTAGAACAAATCGAAATGATACCATGGTTTAGTTGTACATCGGCTTCCAATCCAGCTTTCCTCTCCAAGAACACAACTTTAAGTCATTGCGACAAGAGTTATGGCTTCAAACTACCGGCAGCTTGTCCTGAATCCAACCAGGATCAAAAATTTGAATATCGAATTTGGTCTAACTACAAAATTGACTGTTCGGAGAATTTGGGAGGAGATACCCCCGCCCCTCCGCTGTTTGTGTCCAACTTTTAGCAATTCTATTTTGCGAAGTTTATAAGAGCTGTATTTTTATTCCTAGTCGAAGGCGGTTCGACAGCGTCGGAAGAAAGAGAATCGGCTGAATCGGCGGACAGCAGGACGCAGGTAAGCATGTTCGGAAGAAACAAGAAATGAATTCAACCTGTTTGTTTTATTTCAACATTCAAGTTTCATGAAGTTTATAATCTTCCAATGAAAGAAGCAAAAACCACAATAAAGTAAATAATAACAGAGCAAAGCGATAGTTTCTTTGAAAAGAGACTGTGGGTAGTCGATTTTTTGAGAGCTTTGTTGTTCATGGAGACGTTAAGGCTGTTGCTCGCTCTTCGTCTAGCCTAACCACAAGGCTAACAGAAAACAAGGGATCTGTTATGGGAAGTAAACTCGTTTTATTCCATTGAGCACTTGTTTTGCAGACCTCTTTGAAATGTGTGCGTTCTCACAGGTTTAGCAAGCGACTTTTCTGCTAGCGTCTGATCCGGCCCGTCACCTGGAAAAGGTTGCCCGTGTCTGCCTTAAGACCAATGGCACTAGATAGTTTTCAACGAAGCCACGGGCTGTCCATAGCAGTTAGAAGTCCTTTCTCATTATCTATTCACACACACACACACACACACACACACACACACACACACACACACACAACACATCTCTAATGTCTATCGCCATCATCTTGGAAAGCTTAAATCATTTTTTTTGTCTATAATTACATCCGTTTTTCTGTTTACTTTTTATTTCTACTTCTTTCAAAGCAACTCAGTACCTTGAAGTGGCAACCCTGTCTTTTATTGAGTGAAGGATTAAAAAATCAGGAATAAATAGAATATTATTCCATCTCTTAAGAACAACATATGGTACGATGCTCAAACTTTCTTACTTTTTCTATCTTTTATATGACCCACCATATACATGGTCCGATAACTATATATGAGCCATCTGACGGTGATATTGAAACAGACCTTATGTAGAGAATATTTTGAAAGATCTAATTTAAGATACTGAAGGGTACTTCTGTTTACTTATTTTTTCTTCTTCTTTCAAAGTAACTCAATACCTTGAAGTGGCAACCCTGCCTTGTTATGGTCTCATGGGTGGGTGGAGATAATGGCAAGAATACTTTGAGGGTTATCGGATTGCACAATTTCGTGACATATATGATTTGGATGATGAATCCAAGAATATTTTAGTAAAACAAATTTCAAGTAATGTTGATACCATGTGTTACATAGAGGCTCGATATTCAGGGGGGAGGGGGGAAGGAGACTCACCTGCATTCATCAATCATCATATCTCCAAAATTTCCTGAACGTTTTCAGTAACAATTTGCCTCCATAGTTTGTAGACTCGATTTGTTTATGTTCAATTGTTCCACCTGAGTATTCAGCCTCGTTTTGAAAAATCGTCATTGGGCCCTTTGATGTCTATTTCTTGTTCGCGTTAATATTTGAAGTTCAATTTTTTACTTACTTGTGATTGAACAAAGCAGGCTAGATCAATTAAGGGGGGGGCTGCATAATTTCGAGCGTATTTTCTCGAAGTTTTCTCCGTGCTCGTCGAAAAGTTACTTCAAAAAGGGGGAGGAAATGTGTCTTGAGGTTAGTGGAGTCACGTTCCAAAAAGTGGGGTAAATTTTTTTCAGGGGGGACTGGTCCGCCTCAATTTCAATCCATAGTTTGCCTGATGCATGTAGCTTACAGCCGCCACGTGTAATGAGCTTAAACTTGTTATTCTCCACTCCGTGTTCTAATGCGACTTGCGGATTACTTTCGCAGATGCTGCCGACGCGGGAAAAAGAAAAACGGAACGGTGGTATAGAACATAGAACAACCACAAGAGACTATCTGCATAAGGTTCAAGAGACCACGTTCCACGTTTAAGTCAACCGGCTGGTCATTACGGTATGCATACAGTCATTTAACCAAGAGATCACGTGATATTGTAATCACGTGGCCTCGCCATATCACATATGTGACCGTAGGTAAGGTCGCAGGAAGAAGGAAATATCCTGATACAAAGGTTTCTGTATATCATTGTGAGGGTATTTGCATGGGCGTAGATTCTGGGGGGACTAGCCCCCCTCACTTTTCAGGATAGGGGAACAACAGCTTTTTTGTCCCCCCTCTTTTGAGCCCAGAAATATCAAATTGTCCACGGTTAACCCTTTCGTCCCCCCACTCTTACAACGATCTGCGCCCCTGGGTATTTGAAACGTCCACTGGGGGATAGTGATAGATCTAGAAATCTGTCTATGAGCACTGATATCTAGGGGTCTCTTATGCTAATTTTGGCCTCTACTTGAATTGATCTGTTAGTCTGCAAGTTACTGAGTTACGTGCCTCTCAATTATTCAGATATCAGTTCGATTAAATGACCCTCATAGTGACCGTTAACATGCCCCCCCTAAAGTTAAAATAGTATGTGGGCTCTAACTTCGATCGGTATACAGGTCTTCGAGATTTATGAATATGTGGGTCTTAAACACGGGTATATAAGTGATATTTAAGTTGGACTTGTACATAGCTCAGCCTAAGGGCTGTCAGTGGCAGTCTGTGGCAGCCGGGGGGTATTATTGCCCACCCCCCCTAAAATGAAATTTGCATTGATATGCAAGTAATGCTGTATTTTAGTGCGAATAATACAAACAGGCTACGCTCGAAATCGAGTATACCACCAAAAAAAATTAAAAAATACAAATATGTACATAGCTTAAAAAGTAGAGCCGATAATCTGCTATTTAGATATTAAACGTTGAAATAAATCTGGAAGTCCAGTTCAAAATTTGCACGTACGTGTATTTGATCTTTCGCTGCTGCAACATATACAAGCTCTTTTCATAGCACTCCATTTTATTGCCAAATTATCAGATATCATGTCACTCAGTGAGTGGTAAATAAAGCTTACACTTTACATGCGAGTAAACCGGGAATGATTTGTGAACTACAACTGCCTGACGTACGTGATTGCAATGCCGTATTCGGTACGATATTTTTTAAGGCCTGTGAAACATTTTTACAGCTTCGGAGTTACAGCGCATGATCGTGTAACGATGTTTCGTAGGCGAAGTAATTATTTTTGGTCTTTCTGTGAAAAGGATCCTTTCTCAAGTGGGAAAAAGTTTAGAATAAGAGAGATGAAGTGTGCTTTAAGTCAAGTCAAATCTTGCCACGTTTTTGCTACTACGTAACCTAGACTCTTCAATCTTATTGGACGTTTTTGTATTTTGGTTTAGTCTTGTATATAGAAAAGTGTAACATGTTAGAAAGAACGAGAAAAAACAACAGCGTTCGTCATTAACTTGACCTTTAACCAAAGAAGGTCAGGTTTTGTCTTTTCAAAATTGTCGTGAAAGGGAAATCAAATGAAACGAAAGGTTAACTAAAATTAACCCAGTATTTATTGTGATGAATTGTTACCCAGACCAGACAGTAGAACTTAAATGAAACCACTCAAAGGATATTTCCTCCTTCCATAGCCACACATATACATACATAAATATATATTACATCTTCGAAGTGAATGGCAAATTGATCCTGCAAGCCGGGACTCCTGGTTCCCTGTGGCTTATATAGCACTTCGAACTGGGAACGAATGGCAGTAGTACGTCTACCACCCGTTGCAGTCATTCTGCTATAAATGGCTTAATTTTGTCCAGTGGTATGTATCTCTTATGACATCATTACAAGAAGCTGTCGTTTGGTGCCCAGCTAAATTCCCATTGGTTAATTTAAGTATGATAGATAACCGTTGCCATGGTAAAAAAGAGTAACTGGAAACTAGAACTGCTTTAAGGGTAGTTACCACCCATTACGTACCTCCTGCCTTTTTGGCGCCTTTTAAATTACCGATGTGTTGGCACCGTTCACGGAGTAACCTGTACTTCTTCGATCAGTCCTAACACTCAAGCTGCCAAGCGATCTCCTACGTTACCTTCCTGATGCAAGGATGAAGTAAATACATGTAGGCATCCAATTCCTGAAAGAAGACTCATAGAATTCTTATCATAGTCTGTTAGCATAGTTACCCCCTGTTAGCGTTTATTAGTGTCCTCATATCTTGTTAGTTTCGTTATGTTAAATCAGTAAAGCCATATCTTACTATAACAGGTATACGGTGTCAGTATCACTGTGTCTGTTAGTATCATACGTAGACAGTGCATTATCCGTATCTTTTAGTATAGTGAGCCCGTACTAGCAAAGAAGGAAGGAAGGCACATATACGGTGTCAGTATCACCGTGTCTGTTAGTATCATACGTAGACAGTGCATTATCCGTATCTTTTAGTATAGTTAGCCCGTACTAGCAAGATGTTGTTAAGTAACCTCATATCACTTATATCCTTACATTACATTAGTAAATCCATACCCACGGAAGGCAGATATACGGAGTCAGTGTCACTGTGCCTGTTAGCATCATACGTAGGCCATGCACTGTCCGAAATGCCGTATCTTTTGGTATAGTTAGCCCGTACTAGCAAGATGTTGTTAAGTAACCTCATGTCACTTATATCCTTACGTTATATCAGTAAATCCATACCCAAGGAAGGCAGATATACGGTGTCAGTATCACTGTGCCTGTTAGTACACAATGTCTGTTAGTGCAATTATTCTATAGTAGATCATAGAATCTTCGATTATTCATGTCATACCATTATGCTTATTTGTGTATCAATACGTTGGTGGTACTAGGAGATCTTTAACTCTGTCAGTGTAGACGCCCTATCTTAACATAATCTTATTGCATAGTTGACATATAAGCTACCGTTCCAAATCAAAACCAGTTCAAGGCAGTGAGATTTGTCAGGGAAGACGTACGTTTTAGTACAGCTGTATGTTACACTTGCTTGGTTACACTTTCGTGAGCGCCCGCTCCGTACATCTTTTACGTAGTGCAGTGATCTCTGTCTATTCTAAGGATTTCACATTTGAATGACGGTATATATTACTACGTTCATGTATTTTTAGTAGTACAAGAGTGCCTTGATGCTAGAGCCGTACCTTTCTTGTGCAGCCGTACCTCTCTTGTGCAGCCGTACCTCTCTTGTGCAGCCGTACCTCTCTTGTGCAGCCGTGCCTCTCTTGTGCAGCCGTACCTCTCTTGTGCAGCCGTACCTCTCTTGTGCAGCCGTACCTCTCTTGTGCAACCGTGCCTTTCTTGTGCAGCCGTACCTTTCTCGCATAGACTAAACGTTATTGTATACCTCAACCTTTCTGATAAGGTTGTTTACAAAGTTTCTATGGCCA
Source organism: Carybdea cf. marsupialis auct. non (Linnaeus, 1758) (assembly GCA_010016065.2). Taxonomy (NCBI): domain Eukaryota; kingdom Metazoa; phylum Cnidaria; class Cubozoa; order Carybdeida; family Carybdeidae; genus Carybdea; species Carybdea cf. marsupialis auct. non (Linnaeus, 1758). The sequence continues at coordinate 5,734 of JAAAKL020006139.1, forward strand.
TTTAGCTGGTGACAGCCAATGAGTACCGAATCTATGCGGTTGGTCAGCCATGCCGTGATCGATAAGTTTCATGTGTTTATGTTGGTGCCATTTAATTTGTGTATTTGTACTGCTGTGCACTGTGTACTCCAACATATCGCAGTGAATAATCTGTGTGTCAGAGCACTTATCTGTCACACACACATACATACATACACTCGTCTCTTGTGCCATAGAGCCTGCTATCCTTATCAGGTCATGGTTTTTTCATTAACCGCAGGTATGAGCGGCCATATTTGTTTTTACTTGGATATAAGCTACGAAGTTGTCTGATTGGTTCAACGACTGACATATGTTGGCATCTTTCAAAAAGCCCGCGTTATGACGGTTGGTCTGTTGCACCACGTTGTTTAATCACGTGCTTCTAGTTTCTGTGTGGCCTCACGTTTTCATCGACCTGACGTTACTTATGGTTAGGGTCATACAACAGTCATGCGCAGTTAGGTCTTTCATAAAACAATTCGTATCCATGGTAACAGAAATGGGCATTGCCAGCGTGTAGTGCTGTCATAAGAGATGCAATCGAACACTAGGATGGTGGTTTTAATATTAGCATTCATTTACTATGGGCAGAAGTCATTCGTATCGCCAATTTATTCTATTAACGATTTTCTATATTTATTCACGCTTTGTATATGAAAAGATCTGACTTTGTGTATGTATAGTCATCATTGAATAAGAGCCATTCAAGAAACTATTTTATCGCCGCGTTTTGAAGGAAATTTGGCATTATTAATAATACCAGAATTGTATATTTGGCTTACCAGGGGAAAGGCTACAATTGGTTTGGTAACGATGGTGCCGATGTTTGCGATAAATTTAGAAAGCCCTAGTTAAGCAACATAGTGTTGCTAACAACCGTTTTATTCTGTAAATTCGGGATTCACATGCAGGACAGCTTTAGAGTCCTTAGTTCTTAAATCATATCTTTTCGTAGCGTTAAGTGATAATTAATTGATGAATTTTCATATGGAGTCATGAAGGGTGCGGGAGAGCTGCGTGTCCCAGTTCCACTGAAGCAGTTTTTAGCAGTTGTGAACAGACCAGTACCCACTGCTAGGAAAGGTAATTCTGCCGTTCTTTTTTGCAGTTATTCACATTGGCGTAGTTTAAATCTTCATAGTCTGTTTGCAGTAACGGTTGTGGGGGACAATGTATATATTCCCTGCACGACATCTCCGTCGCCAACTTGCCAGAGAATTGTAGTCTTTCCACAGGCTAGTAACTGCCAGAGAATTGTAGTCTTTCCACAGGCTAGTAACTACCAGCTCTGCAATGCGTCGTTCAGAACAAGAAGTGAACCGGAAACTCAGCTAGGATGTTTCTCACCATCCTATTTTTTGCCTGTTGCTTAGCATTACTTAGTTTATGCAAGAAAATGATAATTGGAAAAATATGACGAGGCATCTATTGTAGGGGTTCGTGCACAATGCCTTATGTTCATTGCCACGGTGTATCGCACAGGTTTGACATATCGATCATTGTGAAGCAGATTTTTCAAGCGATGCTGTTATCTGACTGCAATAGTCGATTGTTCAACACAAAAATCTTTCCTTAAATATGATTTTGATCTTTAAGCCAAGATTTAAAAAAAGAGTACAGCACAAAAATGGTAATTTGATGCTTCCCCTAAAACAATGGTTTCCAAACTGGGAATTTCCCTTGGGTAGGAATTCTATTTCATGGTTGAGATGAGGGAGTCCGAAGGATATTGATAAACACTTTCAGCCTCTGTTTCAATCTTCACGGGTGAATTTTTATCGTGAGACAATTTTAATAGACTTGAGACTTAGACCCTTGTTATATGTGATAGGATCACTGATCTTTATAAGGCACTGGATCGAGCATCTTCCGTCTCAAATCAAGGCCAGTCGTTGAGCGCCATTTTGGTCCCCATCGAACAAGCTAGTCAACAAAATTACTCAACATTACGGACCTTCTTGCGCCATTATACCTTTTGGGCTAGTATTCGTTACTACTTTTTTTCGCTGTTGGAAACAATTGGAAGCTCGATGCAGCCGATTTTAGAGATCAGTGGATCAGAGCGACGTGGATACGGATGCAGATTTACCCAATATCTCTTGCATGGGGTTTTTTTCTATAATACAAACTACATTGAAATTGAACTGTACAGCTGTGGACAAGGGTGTTGAAATCAGTAAAGAGTTATATGTGAACTGTTAACCGAAGGGGGAACTGCATAGATATGTTTTGCAACCACTGCCTCACGATGGATTATCCGTGTTGTTCAATTCAGAATTTCATTTTGGTCATGAAAAGACAATAATGAAGTCGTGACTAATTTTCTTACCATGAGGATATATTTAATTGCGTTATTAAACAGCTTTTACCTGTCATTAGCTAGGACACAGCGTTACCACGGGAGTTCGGTTATAGTCATTGTCAAATGTGAGATCAAATCAGAATTGTCTCGTAAAGTACGTTGTTTTAGAAGCAGTGGTAAAACGAAGGCTTTTTCCCAAAAAGTATTCGGTGAGTTAGATGTTACGGAATCGATTTAAACCACGTTACATTGGGCTTACAGGATTCGTGGTGCCCAGTCGTACTTATATGTTGAAATTAATACCAGACTCACAGCCAAAAATCCTGAGATATGGTAAAGATATGGTTATTGGCATGCGCAAACATGGTAAAAAGTATGTAATTCATAACTTTTACAATTATTTTAATAGCGTTAAAAATTTATTTCACGTGAACGTTTGGCAATATGGTTCATGTGAAGATGGCGATGAACATTTTGTGAGAATCTATTATACGGGCCGTTGCAATGAACACAAGGTATGTTGCATTCACGTAACACAATATCACTATTTTCTTCAGAGCTTTAAGCATCTGAGGCTACTTGGGCTTTCCAATGCACTGTTCCTCTCTATTTTCATATATTTGGTAGCGACTAACTGCAATTCGCCACACGGTTCCTTGGCCATGTGCTTATGCCCACCCTAGGATTTTAAGTGAAACGTAGTAGGCTAAGGACATGTTGCACGGTACATCAAAGGGGAAAACTGTTCAGGCACCCACACAGGTGTTTGCAGTGGCTGGCTTTTCACCATTGCCCACCATTATAAGAAAGGATGCCTTTTTTAGCAATACAAGTTAACTTCGAGCATTAAGCTTTAGTTTTGTAGTGAAATTTTCAAATTTTTCAGCCCTCTACTGTGGACTGTCCTCTCTTCAAAATGCGAGCTTGCCCCACTGGAAGCTAGGGCCTGCCCAGAATTGGAGCCAAATACTAAGATGTTATTACTTGCTCTGAACTTTTAGGGAAGGACTTGTCTTTGTGGCAAAGTTTTCATGTGGCTCAGGTGCCACCTAAAGGTTATATGAAGCGTTTACCACATCAGTTGCCACCCGTTCAAGCAGATGGTCACTTGATGGTAATGACTTCAGTATTTGTTATTTGAAGGGCTCTGTAAGTTTTGGGATTTAAAGAGACTATTTTTTGGAACCAGTTCATACTGGGGTCAAGTCGTGTGAACACAAAAAAGAGGAGTGGTGCGCCCCTCCCTGCCTTCGGGCTGAAGCCATAGGAAAAGTGAGCCTTCAGGTCGCCCTCGACTGCTTTCGAACAATTTTTGTTTTTTTACTGTCATTATGTCAATAAGGTAAAGCTTGCAGATTTGACGTCATGGGTTGGGGGACGGGGGGAGACTTAAATCAGTATAAGTATCAGATTCCGACTTAAGGTTATTTTGCTGATTGTCAATCAGAGCTCGACATTCATCTTGTATTGCCTTGACTGGTATGCAAGGTACATGGCCAGTGAACCTACTCTCATTTGTCTTTGGAGTCTGCACAGCGGAACATCTTCGAACTGGCCCCCAGCACTTTGCGTAAGTATGACGTAACTTGAAGGGAGGGAATTGTAGATGAGATTCTATCCGCGAATGATTTAGAAATTTGCTTTGTCATTGACGAAGCAATCTAACCAACAATAGAAAGGCCCCGAGGTTTTAAAATCAACGGACACACATTATCGCTTTGATCTTTGTGTGAAAGGAGTGACGTTAAGGGGGGATGGGGGCATTTCTTACGTTAGAACTGCCTACCTTACATCGCAAGTCAGCCTTAATTTCTAATATGGCTCATTTGCTAAGTTTGAAATAGGGGAGTTCGAAGATTTTCCGAGTTTATTCATATTTTTGGTATTCACAATAACGCTACGACATTTCAGTCAACGTCCACAGGCCCGGTTTCTAGGTAAGGTGGAATAATTAGGTTTTGTAAGTGTTCCTATTGTTGTGTTAACGAAATCCAGTTTCATTTCATCTCGTAATGTGATGCAAATTGTGTTAGGGCTTTCACTTGCTTTTCGTGTAACGTTTCTCCCGCTTTCACTTAGTATTGTGGCATTAAGGGTTGGAGTTCTTTGGAATAGCAATATCAGGTGAACTTGAATACACACATACGGAACCTGAAGTGTTTCACGTATTGGTAAGATACATAGCTTTGCCGCAAATAGCATTTTGCATGAATATTCTGTTTTATTACTATTGCCACAATGTCTTTCTTTACTATCACCTGCTTACCACAGTTCATTTGCTGCTACCCTTAGTACTACCACTGCTATTTTTACAACTATTAATTCTTGTGCTACATCTATTATTACTGCGAGCATCACTACTGCTACTACTACCACTTTCACCACTATTACTACCACTACTATTACTACTTCTACTATTACTACTACCGCTACCGCTGCTGCCTACTACTACCACTACTATTTCTACTTCTACTATTACTACTACCACTACCGCTTTCGCTACTGCCTACTACTACCACCACTACTGCTACTACTATTTCTACTACTACACATTTTGGACAACCAGTTATTGCAAAGCTATTATTTCACAGACGAAAGGAAGCTATCTCGTGTATTTTTGCCGATACTTTACGGATGAACTTTAAACAAGGTTTTTGTTATTGCAGATAGATTTCTGGTATACAATTGCCATGGTAACTCCAGCCCGTAATGCCTACATAGTCAACAAATTTGTTATGATGAAGGTACTCACTTTAGTGGCTGGTGAACTGATAGACGTCGCATTAAGGCGTGTGCTTGACAGATACTTGTCAATCGCTCTTTGCAACAGAATTGTCGTCCGTGATTGGGCTGTTTTAAAGAGAAAATAGTGAGCCCTATCGCTAGACATCTCTCTATTGCAATCCAATTCATTGAAATTCCTCACCCAGGCGTGAGAGTTTGCTCATTATTTTATGTGAAAAGTGGGGCTCCTTACTCTCACTTACAAGATATTAAGGGTATCGCTGATTATGAAGATATAAAATCCGACTGTACCCCCTTGTTTCATTCGTGAACTATCATTGTTCACTGGTCGGGCATATGCTTGCCAAAAGGACATTGCTTTGAAGCTTACTTGACTCATCTTACATGCCAGGAGGCACATGGCACAAAATTGATAGCTGCATGGCATTTTTGAGTAGTAACACAAAGTAATGACTTGATTCGGCATAAAGCGTTCCTCTTGAACGCGAGTGCGTCAGCTACCGGATTCCCTTACAGACTCAGTCGAGCACAGACCCCTTTGTTAGGAAATGTTCCTCTAAGCTCACACGTTGAACAAAAGTTCTATGCGACCAAAACCGTTTTTGATTTAATTTTTTTACCGAGTCAGAGGGTTACCTTAAATGGTAGGATAAGTGCCCTTTTTGAATTGGCACCTCCATTAAAGTAGCAATTCTTTAAATGGACGCTCCTCTCGAACGAGGAAATAGGCCATGCTTTTCGAGGAAATACATCATGCTTTGCTAGCAAAGGGGACGCCTCATGTATTATTATAGGGATAATCAATATATTAAATATAGAATAGACATTAAGTGCATTCTGTTTTAACGTAACAGATGATTTCATTTTTATGTTTCAACGTCTGAGCCCTTTCAAAGCTCGCTTAACGGTGAAGAAGTAACCGCTTCGGGTATGTAAGATGCAGTCTATTTCTACTCGATAATGATAGAGGTGACGAGTAGGGAAAAGAGTTGGCGAAGGAGTCATCAATACATAAGGGGAACATTTTCGCTAACAGTCCTTCAATTTTTTTATTAATTTTTTTTATATTTTTGAAGAAAGGAGGTCTTGCTTTTGAAAGCTCCAGGGTATTTAAGTATCACCCCTCCCAATATAGTTCCTTTCTCAATTAAGCCCCACTTGTGCAAAACGGAATTTTTATATACGAGCCAGTGGCGTGGCCACGGGGGACTGGGGGACATGTCCCCCCATTTCGCCAGAGAGTCGATCTTGTAATTCGTTCAAATCCAACATTAGAATTGAGGTCAGTACTGAGGATAAGTTTTAGATGGTTTGACGTTACGAATCTTGTCATTATGACGTGGTTTGAAGGTCAAGTCTCTAGCTTGCTTGATTTTGTAGTAAATCTCTCATAGGTCTGGTCAATGCGTCGAACTGTTCATGGATGTACTAAATGAATCTTTCCTCATTGTCATATAAGAGTCCTTTTCAAAGGGAGTCTACTGCTCTAGTCACTGTTAAATTCGATTTTCGGATAAGAGTCTCCCCGCCCAGTTTGAAGCGGCTGGCCACGTCGCCGACAAGAGCCCTGGCGCGTAATTGTGCATTTTACGATAGTCTTCAATCTCGTCGATAACTGTACACCAGTCCGTAAGTGGTACCTTTGAGTTTTATAAGGTCATGCCATGCATTGAAAAACACCTTGTAAATATGTATATATGGAATACGTTTACAATTAATTCACACTCTGTAATATCAGCTATATTGGTAATAATATATACTCGGAATGGACACGAAAGAGGACCAAACATTACATTCATAGTTTATTTATTCAGACTTACTCTTGTAGGAGGAGGTGTTGGTCTCCTGCTTTAGTGGGATTAAATTCCGCGAAGATTAAACTTAGCGGATTTCGCGGATTTTTGCCTTTTTTACAAATTTTTGCCTATTTTACGGATTTTTGCCTATTTTACAAATTTTTGCCTATTTTACGGATTTTTGCCTATTTTACGGATTTTCGCCGACATTACGGATTTTTGCCTATTTTACGGATTTTCGCCGACATTACGGATTTTCGGCGACATCACGGATTTTGCGGATATTTGCCAATCCGCGAAATTTTATCCCGCGACTTTTTCAATTTTCATACTTTCAATAGTGTTGCCTCTTTAGGTGAACAACGCTGTTTATTTCCTCATTGCTTTTAATGACTAACAATGCCAACTTGGCGTTTAAAACGTACAGGAGTTCCGGAAGTAAAAGGAGACCGATTCGCGAAATCCACCTAGAATCTGGTGTTCCCATTCGCGAAATCATCGGAATATCTGAAAATAGAGCGTCCGCGAAATTGAATCCCCGCGAAATATTGAAATTTCTCGGAAGACGCCATCCGCGAAATTTAATCATATTAAAGTATAATCATGACTTCACGGCGCAGTTGCGGCATAAGTTATAATATAAGCGTTCTGAAACTAGTTGTTAAACCACAATCACTACGAACAGCATTTAGTTGAAGTCGAGTAAAATGTGTGTTTGATTTGGGATTTACAAGAAAGATGAATTTATTTTACAAAGAAAGAGGAACAATGATTCAGAAATGACGTTCAAGGCAAATAAGTCCCATGTCGTCAAGGTTGCCGCGGTTTGACAACCCTGTGTAACAACACTAGTAACAACTATGAGTCACCACACTCTTCAGCTGTCCTGTTTTCGCTTTTTCATCGGTCACGTTAGCAGACAAAGCTAACGTCTGGTATACTAATGTGGAGGACATTTTTCTGTCCCTGGAATGGGATTATTTTGTAACGTTCTTCTCAACGTTTTTCTGATAAAGAAACCGACGCATACGTCAAGATCGTTTCCCAAGGGGAATTGGTAAGGAATGTAGCCGTCATACGTCCAAGACCACCATCATTTTTACCCAGCCGCTTATGTTCTGAAGTCAGAGCGTATGCCGCTCTTGTTGAAAGGGGACCGTCAGTCGCTGTATACTACAACGTAACGCGCGTCTTCCCCGCAGGTCTGCATCCAATGCGTACCCCTACGTATTCTTCCACCGCACCCAAGTTTGAGATTTACTGCTCTAGCACGTATTCTACGAATGTATGAACTGATGACTGAAGTGACACTTCGACGACTCAACTCAGTCTTGTTGTGTAACCATTCTGTCACCCATTATAAGGTTACACTTTAAGCATGCCTCTTGTGTGACTGGGTTAGATATGCCCTCCCCGTCATAAAGGCAGTGATCGGCGACCTATTGAGACATTCTCAGTGAGCTAAACCCAGTAACTGATAAGCCCATACTACGATGTAACCACGTGGACCTTGCAGTGCCTAGTAAAACCATTTGCAGATTTACAAACTGCACCGCAGGTAAAGCAGGGAAACGTTGACGGGGGGGTGCGCAATGCCTCCTCTTGAGCTGATTTTTTCCTGTGGCATTAAGGGTGGAGAGACGTCTACAGATATTATACTGCAATTGCCTTCGAACATTGTCAGGTACTGCAATGTAATCTTGTTTCCGAACTGCACGCTTTAATGCAATATGCCTTACCCACCTTTTCTCCAAACCACAACAAAATCTCGGATATTCGATCCAATGACGCACGGTTCTTTATCACTTCCCATCCTACCAAATCAACCCCCAGCGCTTTGAGATTTGGTTTCAGAACATCTTTGAACCGCTTTCCTGGTTTATGCTTCGGTCTTTTCCCTCCGTTTAGCTTCCCATGAACTAGATGTGTGGGCTATTTCCCATCTTCCATTCTAACAACATGGCCTGTCCAACGCTTCTGGTTTATTATGATTTTAGTCAATAATTGTTCTTTGTGCACTCTCAAGAGCAATGGTCTCTGGAGCATAAAAATTCCATCTGACGTTTCATATTTTACTAAGACACTTCTGAAGAAACCTTTCCAGTAATTTAACACTGTGCTTATAGGATCTCCATGTCTAACAAGACTGTAAGTATGGACAATTAATAAACCTTTGAGATTTGTGTTTGCTCTGATACCACGCTCCGACCAGACTCTACTTTCAAATTTCCAGAAGGAAGAGAAGGCTTTTGCTACTCTGTGATTTATTTCAGTATCAATATGCGTTCCTGGTAAACAGAGCTATTAACGACTCCAAGTCTTTTTCCATGCACCAAGGTTTAAAATTCGACTTATGGTTGAACATTGGGTGGAGTGTCTTGCTCTTATTTAGACTGATAGTGAGTCGAAATCAGAAACTCCTATAAAAATACGCCCATTATCAACTGCATGGCATCTTACCACTGGTCTGCGGTCTTGTTCTTTATTTACAAAAACAATCCTTAGATGCAGGCTCACCATATCATACAGCTAACACGAGTGTATGAATTAAAGTGGTATTTTTGTTTCAGGCATTCCATCTAAACCTGGGACATGACCTATGCTCCGGTCTTCGATTGTAGATTTACCTCATCGAGCGTTGAGTGACCGATCGTCAGGTTCGTGATCCACAAACAACTAATATTTCGTATTGTACAAGAAAAAGAGTGATAACGTCAAAGTCGAAGCTCTGGATTACAAACAGCAATTCTGATATAGGAATCTAAGGCACCTATATTTATAGTGAAGCCAGATCATAAGTTAGGCTCACGATGACCTAAATGACAATGGATTAGCAATCCACATGATGAATCCTCGAGCATCACGAGATAAACATACAAGCATCAGGTAAACTTACGACATTCCTCTACACCAGGGGTTTTCAACCTTTTCCAGCAATGTCCCCATTTCTTGGTTAATGAAAAGTTTGCGTCCCCCATTTCATTTCAGATAATGACTTATCATAACTGTCGAATAGAACATATAAAATTTAATTAAACTATCTTCATTCTTTATTCTATTCTATTTTTTACATATTATATTCAATTCTAAATCAGTAATTCTGTGGAAAAAAATCAATGTTTATAGCTAAATTATCAACATTTTTGGCGATTAAATGATGATCGCGTCCCCCAACAATTTTTCGATGTCCCCAGCTTGGGGACGCGACCCCAAGGTAAAAAAACCCTGCTCTACACAATACCTAATTAGAATTTGTGCATGGCTACAATTGAGTCAGTTATCATCTCCCCTATAATCTCGTTTGTGGCAGGCCATTGATAGCAAATTCGTCATTTACCAATGGATTATCAAACAAGCCTGTGAAATATTCAGTCCCACCATTCATGATCCCTACTGCTTCTGTAATCAGGTTTGATCCATCCTTTGTCTTTAAGGTTACCAATGTCGGTTTGTGGACCGTACACATTTCATATGGCACTGAAGAACGCTTTTGAATCTTCTGACACCGTTTCATCCCTGTACAGACTTACACTGCAGCCTTGATTTGCTACTTTGAAGGCGTTCTTTGTAGCAACCTGTGACTGTCTGTTCTTAAAAGTTTCACATGTTTTCTCTTCAAGGAGCATAGGGCACTTTTCCAAATACCCCCCACTGCCTACACTTAAAAGTTTCACATCTTTTTTCTTCAAGGAGAATAGAGCACTTTTCCAGATACCCCCCACTGCCTCATTCAGAGACAGAATCCCCCCACCACGTTTTCCACAGGGTTAGGGCTAGGGTTAGAGTTAGTGCTAGGGTAGGGTTAGGGTTAGGGTTTCAGGGCTATCTGGAAAAGGCGATGGAATTGCTCTTTTTCAGTGCAGTTTTGATCAACAGTGACGGAAAGTATCTGGAAAAGTACCGACCATAGTTATCTCAACATTGCTCTTATCAAACCAATCTCAATGTTCTATCTTCTTAAGGCCATGAACAACAGAACACGGACACCCTCTACGTATCCGCAACCATAAGCCAATAACATGTGCAAGATTTGTGGAAGATCCACTAACCGCTGGTTCTAGATCGCAGTTTTCTTACTCTTGGACAGGTTGCCCTTACAAAGGCTACGGGCCCCATCCGCCGGTGCGTACTATTTGACTCATTGTTGCAGCCCTTGCAGGTACTAGCACTTCGGACTATGGGGGACCTGGCAGTTGTGGCGATAAAGGGGTAACTCCATTGCTTTCATAAAAGCTGCTTTACACACTACGATTTTGTCGGGTCGATCCAGCGCCGATTCAATCAAGTGACTAACCCAAGCTTAGTCGTACATGTAATCAGCCTTCTCAAAACGCACCACGATTCGGGAGCTCAGAACACTGTTTTACATCTCATCTTATACATCAAAAGCTCCTCCCACAAGCTGTATTGGACACCTTACTTTAAGGATGAGAAATATACAATAATTTACAATCCTAGGCAATAGAAGCAAAACTTTTAATAGACTTCGGTGAAAATGGAACAAATTAAGCAAAACACTTGCCACGTGAAATGGGTGTCCATTCCTGGTACTAGTTGTTTTCTAGACCTCTCCGCCTAGCAGCAAGGAGGTCTGACATGCAAGTCTCCAAAATGCTCTTTTTCAAACTTAACAATGTTTTGAAACGGTAACTTGTCCGAAATTGTAGGTCATTTGGGCTGTATTCATCTAGATAATGTTATAGCCTTGCATGGGAAAAGAAACCAATAGTGATTTCGCAGCTGCTTTTTTGTCATCAAAAATGTCAACAGTGTGCTAAAATTGTAAATAAAACGCTCAGCATTATCCTTTGATATGCTTACAGGGTATACCTACAAGATACCCCGGTCAGTAATGGAGTTTCTGATTTGGCGAAAGCCATGCTTGGCAAGGCGAATTCTAGGAAAGATGTTATAACTTTTCAGGCACTGTCAGAACATTAAAAATCTGGAGTAAATCTGTTGCAATGTCACAGACTTTCTAAAAAATTGGACTGATTCGTGCTGAGTAACAACCGTGAAGTCAGGTTTTTGGAATAACGCTGCACCAACTGTGAATTGGACAAACAAATCATAGCGTGTGAATCAGCCTTAATTCCCCAGTACTCCAAAACTGAAGAACTGGAGCCTCACCACCGGATTCAGCTTATGGTTATATCCAGGACATGCATACAAACATACATACGTACACACATGCATGTATGCATACATACACACATACATACATACATACATACATACATACATACATACATACATACATACATGCATACATAGATGCATGCATACATACATACATACATACATGCATGCACACATAGATGCATGCATACAACATACATACATACATACATACATACATTCATACATACATACATGCATACATGCATGCATACACACATACATACATGCATACATACATACGTACACAAATTCAAGCATACATACATATATACATACGTACATACATACATGCATGCATACATACATACATAAATACATGCATACATAAATACATGCATACATACAAACATACATACGTGCACACATGCATGTATGCATACATACATGCATGTATGCATACATACATGCATGTGTGAATACATACATACATACATACATACATACATGCGTATATACATACGTACACAAATTCATGCATGCATACATATATACATACGTACAGTCTCAACGCTCCGTTCTGCACTGATGAGCCCACAAAGGGCGAAACAGTTCTGTCTGCAGATTGAGTATTTCGCTCCCTAGCTTATGTTA
>JAAAKL020006140.1:0-18369 GCA_010016065.2 Carybdea cf. marsupialis auct. non (Linnaeus, 1758)
ATGAAAGAGTTCATCACAAAAGTCGGATAGAGTCATTGATTATTTTAATTGCACGTAGCTGTAGCACCGGCTGCCATAAGATCTTAAGTGCTCGGAAGGAAGAAGATATAATTTATGGTTTCTATTTGATCACATCAAGCGGCATGACGGGCTAGAAAAGAGGATTATGGAAAGGTACATAGCAGGACGCAGGAGAAGAGGGAGACCTAAGTGCAAATGGGAAAAGACTATCATAGAATAAAATTCAATAGTATATATTCAACTTCCTTTCTAGAAATGTTTGTGTTGATTAAGACGATAGGGATGTTGTTCAATAGAAGTATCATAGAAGTATTCGGAAGAATGAAGAATGTTGGAAAGATGGCAATAGAAAGGGACAGGTTTCGCCAAGTCACGAGGGAGGCTATGCTCTAATTAGAGTGCCTTTGATGATGATTAGGCTCTCAGTGGTTAAGGGTTGCTATACGAGTCGCAGTAGGTAGGTGTTGTGTAGTGTCAAACAGCTCTTGTAATTTCTCGGAGTTTGGAAGAGAGCAACACCAATAGAGTGCTAATATTTATATTATTAATTTCATGATACTTGTATATTTTTTAGTATCTTAAATTTGTGTTCTACTCGTATCGGATGTAGTCGTATATGATCTAAGAGTAGCATTATGAAATTAAGGCACCTTTGAATGTTATTTCAAAATGGGCATTGTTTTTATACGGCTTATTCTATATAAATTTTGTGAATGTATAGCTTTTTAAATTAATGTATATTGAAAGGACATTTTGATAGTAGCTTTCGTTTCTTTATGTGGCATTTAAATATATAAATAGATACATGCATGCATACGTAATGCCCACAGCATGCACTTTCATACCTATCCTATAACCCTCATACGTTTATTCCAAGGTATCGTTTGATTTATTTGTGAGTCTTTCGCCTGAGTACAATGGATTTAATCCTACATAGTGCCATCGTAATTAAGCTTCATCTATTGAGACAATCGTCCTTATTTCTCAAGTGTCACTTTTAGCAGGCGCTGTCTGTGTCATCAACCATTTCCCCATCTCATTTCGTTTATCCTTAGTCACCAAATGAATTTTTGAGTTAAGCAACAACAAATACATTACCAAAAGTTTGAAGCGTTAAACATCGAAGGATTAATGACTTACTTCATTAGCCTCTTCTGCCTTTTCTACTTTTTTATTCTTTCTTCTTTTCTTTTTTGTCCATTCAATTAACCTTTGCAGCCGGCTCTGTTTCTTCTCCGTAGCCTCAGACGAGGGACCACTTAATGCATCTGCTCCAAACGAACTCAGTAGCAAAGCCAGAAACAGATTAAGGACCTAAAGCGATCATTACATCGATGTTAGTAAATATAGAATATATGAATACAAAATATAAAAATATAAAAATAATATAATATAAAATATAAAAAGTCATATGTTTACATATCAGTTAAATTAGCCGAAAATAAGTGGTTAAATTGTTTAGGCTGTACAAGTCATCTACTGGCCAGTTTTGACAAATGATAGTAATTTTTGACAAATTACTGCTCCAAATGTAACTCTTTGAGTCTTTTCAATTAATACATATATTTTTTTGTGAGTGGAATTAATAAATTAATTGATAAGTCAAGGATAATAATTATTCATAATAAATAAGTCTAGAACATGCTGAATCCTTTCCTGAAATTGACACGTCATTATACTACTGTATTGCATAACACAAAGTAGGTAATGATTACATTTTTCAAAGAATTTCCAGCGCGGTTGTTTTACAAGATATAACAACTTTACAGCTTCTTAAAATTCGTTTGATAATTTTTCTTGCTAACGTTACTCGCATGTAATATTACACATTTGTAACATTTTTGGTAAGATATATTCTTCTTAGTTCTCATTTGTAGATCTACAGTACACATTATTATTGCTACAACTGTGAGATCAATAAGGAGTAACACTTACCACCCATCTTCCAATGACGAAAACCGAAAAGATAAATATGATCGAGGCTGCACTTGTAAGTTTCATAAGCTGCCATTGAGGTTCGATCCACTTCCCACAAAGAATTCGAAAAATCATCATAAACGAATTTCCAAAGTTCGTAAAATTATATCGAAGTGGTTTGCCATTAGAGTCTACTTTTCCTTTGTAATAGTTCCCAAAGATTTGCATTCCAACAACTGCAAATATGTATATAATGATGCCTAGAATGACAGTGATGTTACCGAGTGCACCGATACTGCTGCCGATAGTACTTATGAGGTCACCCATTGTCTTCCATGATTGTGCCAGCTTCATAACTCGCATCTATAGGGATTAGAGGTAAATGAATCATTAGCCAATAATTTAAATACAGAGTTAGTTTGCTCTGATAACTCTTAGAATTCACAGGCCATAAAGTTTCATTGCACTTTTGCAAACAGTAATTCTTCTAAAATGTGGGACGTGCAGGATCAGTTCGACATTGTAAGCAACCGATTATTCACATTTCATAAAATATCTTACAGAAATGCTCATTTATTCAAACTTGCTAAAAGAAACTTTCAAAGGAGAAGACATGAGAGAATGCATTTCATAAATCTTTATTGTGCGGACAAGTTGTATTTTTGTCTGAGATTTTTTTATTTGCATTTACCATAGTAACATCATCCGAAAATGAAAAGGTGGAACGTAGAAAAATAGTCTAAATAAATATGATAGTTGATCGCAGCAATGAAACAGTCAAAAATCAAGGAACAATAGCATCATTCAAACACAGTTGCGAACCGAAAATCGTCCAAATGACGGTGCAGGAAGAATTATTATCTCGCATAAAGAAATAAATCATACTTCTTATATAAATCGTTGAGTAACTAGATATATCAACTGTAAGAAGCGATAAAAGTTGGTATGAATGCCTCCATGTATAACACCGATGTCTTCAACTTTGTACAATGCATCACTGTAAATAATGTTGTCATACAGGATAAGTTTTGTATACTATAACTATTGTCTTATGATTCTCCTATTGTAAAAATTTATCTTGTTTTTAATATTATTTACAAATTAAACAGTTCCTTAAGTTGGTTGTAGATCAATGTAGATCCAACTATGATTTTTTTCCCGATAAAATCAGATCTGCCTAACTTATCATGACAAGTATTCCATCGAAAAGATTACAGGGATTTCTGGCGTATCCTCGGAATGTTAACGCAATCAATTTACAAACCATCTCAACATAAGACAATGCTAATTGGCTACTCACCAATCGAAACACTCTTAGTACACTCAATGTAGATCCTGCTACGATTTTTGTTTTCGATAAAATCAGATCTGCCAAACTTATCATGACAAGTATTCCATCAAAAAGATTCCAGCGATTTCTGGCGTATCCTCGGAACGTTAACGCAATCAATTTACAAACCATCTCAACAAAGAAAATGGCAGTGAAGATCTAAAAAGGAAACATAGCAATGGTTGAGGACACATTAAAAGTTAACGGAATAAAAATGTAAAGATAATATCATAAGATAAAACACTGTATGAAATTTTGCTTGATGAAAACTCTTCCTGTAAAGATCCTTCACGGAAAAATATTCACGCTTTTTCTTCGAGAGCAGATGACAGAGCATAGTACCTCCGGAATCGTGGAAGGCAAGCTGATGGTCGTTTCAAGCCCACGACTCTCAGCTTGTGAGTCTGACACTCATCACTATGCCACTACTGTGTACTGTGTGCCACTACATTTGTTGCAATTAAGGTGATACAGAAGAAAGAGTTTACCAAAATTATTTGGTTTCACCTGAAAGATTGTCGATTGTTAATTACGACGTGACTTGTGTTCAAATTGTCTCAACTAAACAATTGGCACTTAAGTGTTAAGGTAACCTGCTGTGAGATTAACCTTTTACTTCAGATGCAGTCTGTGATGCCAATCCTTGCTATCCATGGTGCAGGGAAGGTCAGGGATTTTTTAATTACACAGAGGGATTGGATGACATAGATCAATGTTGATGTAATTGAAGGCTTTCACAAAATAAAATTAAAGTTACTAGAAAAATGAACCTTCATAAAAAGCTTTATAAATATCCACTTTATTGATTGAGATCAAACATTCGGTTAAATTAAACTTATGAGATACTTACAGTTCAAAAATAAGGGAATGGAACTTACATAATTACAGAACTCCAGCACCTCCTTAACTTCGTCTGTCATCCCATAATGCTCTGCTCCCATAGCAACGGTGTTCAGCAGGATACAAGCTGTAATAAATCCTTCAAACCATGAACTCCCGACAACTTCGTACATAAAAACTCTGATGCGTATACTGCAAGATGGGTTTTCTCCTAATTCAGGAGGTTTTATATCCTCATCATTCGTTTTCTTTTCTACTTTTTTCTTCTTATGAGGTACATTATCCACTGTATATTGTTTCTCTCCATCGATTTCCACCACAGGTGAGGGGCCATGCAAATATTCAACATAACTCCTTCCATCAAATGAATACGTAGAAGCGGATCGCTTCATGCTCTCCAATTTTTCCCTCTCAAGTTCCTGTTGGTGGAGATATTTCGAGCATAAAAGGAAATTCAAAACGACTTGGCTACGCTAAATACATTTCCGGATCATAAAGATTCGTGGACTGGTGTAGAAAAATAATACAAATGAAAACATGTATCATTCTAAACGTAGAGTAAACACTATAATGAAATTTGAGGATAAAAATAAACTGATATTTGGACGTATAGATGAAACATATTCTTTTAATGAGACGTTTCAAACTCAAGAACAACTCAGTTTCCTATGGTTCCGCTATTGATAAGGCAATTAAAGTGTCTTAGTTGCTGTAATAGTGGATGGGACAAAAATGCTACGCGATGAAAATGTGCATAAGCATACATCTACAACTCTTCACTATGAAATATGAAAGTTTCCCCAACCTCCGTTCAAAAATATTGTTCACATTAAAAACGAGCATTTTGGGCACTTGCATGTCAGACCTCGATGCTGCTAAGCGGAGAGGTCTACAAAACAAATAATACCAGACCTGGACACCCCTTTCATGGGACAAGTGTCTTGCGTGATTTGCTCCATTTTCACCGAAATTTAGTAACAGTTAAACTTCTATTTGTCCATGATTGTAGCTAAAGAATTAGAATAACTGTAAGATCAAACATAACAGAAAGCAGTTAAAGTTCTTGTTGGTTGAACAACAAAAGTAATAGACAGTGAAAATTTTCCCAGTATTCTCCAGAAAAAGCGTTTTAAATATGGAAAGAAACATGCCTTTTAGAAAATAATAATACCTAGACATCATGTGTTCGGAATAGAAAAGTAGCTATCAATCTGATTCGTCTTTCATACCTCATCATTAATTCCATTGACTTCCTGTTCGTATGAAGCACTGACAACGGCAAGCACCAGATTTAACAAATAGAATGGTCCAAGGAAGACAGCCAATAAAAAATATATCATGTATGGTTCTCCCATAGCTGCTAATACCTATTAATGAAAATATTGAAACATATAAACACGTGGGAAGAAGAGTTTTAGGGTTTAACATATAAAGTTAATGAACTTTGACTTCAAATCTATGCAGAAGAAGTACCTGAAATGACGAGAAATGTTGTTGAAGTCCATAGATATTTGATGGTAGATATTTGTCACCATCAATGGCAACAACTGAGTCGACAAGCGTCAGGATATTTTCCATAGATATTCTGCTGCTGTCAGATATTTATCTGTGGATTAAATACTCCTTTACGGGCCAAAGATTTCCCATTGTAAACTATAAAATCTTACGGGAAATATGATTAATACTTACTTAACATGTACAATGTGATGATCACTTACAATTACTACGATTAGTGAAATCCTGGGGGAAATGTTAAGGTAGCAATGTACATTTATTGTACAAACTGCATCATAGGGGAAAGGATTAATGAGATGAAGTTAAATTTTATATCGTATATAAAAGGTTCTGCACAGAAACGAAAACTCATGATGTACTTCAATTACGTGTAAGACTTCGAAGAGAGACTTGATAACAATAGATATACCAGGACAGGAGATGGTTTTGCTTTGATATGCGGCGATTGAGAACGGTTAGAAACTGCATAGATCTCTATGAAACAGCATAAACAAGATAATATCCACGTTTAAACTGGAGGTAATATTGGCAGATAATTTTCAGTGACAGGAATACTTACACTGTTGTAGACACTTTCCCAAAAGTCGAGAGTGCAAACTTGGAGAGAAGTCAACATGGCCGCAAGGAAGTCATCATAACTTATGTAGCCATCATGTGGATTTTCTCCTACACCTTCAAGACATAAATATCCTGACGGACAATTCCTAGTTAAACATGAGATAAAAAAAATATCAGAGTGGAATTAATTCTACCATTAAACTGAATTATTTACTTAACTTTCATTCGGCGCGATGGCTCAGTGGTTCCGTCTGCAGCTTTGAGTGCAGAAATTCTAGGTTCACATCTCACTAGGACGATTTGAATATTTATCTGTTTCACCTATTTGTAAACTGAGCCTTCAACCTGGCCGCCAACCCAGTGGGTCATCCTTCCGGGGTCGGTAAATGGGAGCCAGTTCATATTGGGGTCAAGTTGTTGAAACACAAGGAAGAGGAATGGCGCCCTTCCCTACCTTCGGGTCACCCTGGACTGCGGTCGAACAATTTGATTTTTTTAACTCTCTTCAACGTATGGACATGCCTCTGAATATCAGTTCGTGTTTACCTGAATTTCTTTATCTATTTGCGTATACTAACTATACAGCAATCAAATAAAAGATAACATAGAAAAAATGCTGCAACCTAAATCCAGAGTCCAAACGGAGTTGAATTGCTGCAGTTTCGTTTCTTAGTACGTCATGGTTTTCTACTACTGATATAAATCAGCAGTAATCAACTGGTTTTAGTGAAAGTGCTACTGTCATAAAATTCTCGTTACAAGCAACGTATTAAAATACTGTATCTGCCAAGTGCTGGAATGATCTTGAAACTAAAGGTTTCTTGGGTAGGGGACACGGGGAGGCCCCAGCATGAACCTAAAATCTATTGGCACGACACCTCACTGCTACTTCATACAAAAAGCAATCAGATATCTTATTTGAGCAAAACAGAAACGAAACGCTACTATTAGCTCTCTGTGTAGTGTTTTTCTGTTTTGTATGGCACTCTGATGGTTCTTTATGCAAAGCAATACCTTTGGGCCAATCCCACCTACGCTTAATAAGAATTGCAAGAACTCGTAAAGGACATGGTCAGGTCAAAGGTTGTGTAGGGGTACCAGGAGGTAGGAACCCAAAGGGATTCAGAAGTCAATAATGGCATTAGCGCTCAAACTTGCCAATAAACGTTTAAAAAAAATTAAAAATTAAAAATTTCGGTGTTTGTGGTGTTAGTGGGTGGCCTTCAGACAAGTTCTTTTGTATTGAATTTCCCAGAAGTGCAAGATGAAGACATTTTGTATCCTAAAGCCCTACGGGCGTAATTGTGTAGGCCTATATTTCTTTACACGTAAAAATAAGAGTTACATATTATTCAATTAATGGTCATTTCCTTTGAGCCCTATCCCTAGTATACACCCTTTTAAAAGCCAAGATACTTTACTTTGATCTAATCAACCACTGCTTACTTGAGGAGATTAACTGAACTTGTGAACCTGTTTACAGCAACCCGCAGATTTATACGCGCACTTATATGCAAGTAATAAGTGTACGTTTTGTCTTACCAGGCTGTTGTTGCATTTCCACAGATAACCTCCATGGTATCGTCAAAATACAACCAGTTAGCTGAAGGAAGGAAAAAAATTTTGTTAACATCATCATAAGCATCATCATCAATATCATCATCCATATTATCCTATCATCATCAATACCGTTTTAAGGATGAGACAGCATATTCATTATCTTGACCGTGAAATCCACCTTAGTAGAGCGGAATACATATTAGTACATATTATTTCAGATGAGATATTTCTTTGATTTTTCGTACTTCTGATTTGTTTTGTTAGTGGGTGTTGCAATTTTCTTGTCATACGAAAGGAGCAACAAGTTTGCCACGAAAGGTAAGCTCCTTAGTTAGAATCATACCAAAGCTTTATGTTAAGACACTCGTATCATCTCAGTTACAGCCTCGTATCCTACCCTCGGTATAACGTTGTGCCAAGGAAGTGGTCCTTGGAAACAAAAATGGCAATGAAATCAAAGCAAACTGAGGTTGCTGTATTCTTTACGTTTGCAAAAATATGTCCGTGGTTTTTAACACACTTTGATAAGTGCACACCAAAATGCATTTACGTGAAGGTGAGGAGGGGAGATCGTTAGTTTTCGGAAAGGATTTTCATCTTGAAGGATATGCCACTGAAACAAAAAAGATATTAGAAAGAGAGGGGACTGTGTAATACGTAGATGGACGTATATCGGACGTAGATGGGAACTACTTTCACTTTGACTCACCTTTTTTCCTATTGTAATCTGGATCAAACACAGATATATTGGCACTCACTTTGACACAACGAGATCTTAGTTTCCCAAGAAACATTTGTAATCCAATTAATGCAAATATCGCAATGAAAAACGCTGTCAGTATTAGCACATCAGTCATCATTTTCATAGATTTCATCAAAGTATTCACCATAGCTTTCAGACCTGTGGAATAAAAGAGAGGCTTTAGCATCAAAATGAACGAAACGGAAAGGTACTGACATACAAAGAGCAGTGATAATTTTACTAGCAGACAGTTCCGCTAATAGCGCATACCCTATACTCCGGTTTAGAGAACATTTCACTTAAAGGCACATACTCCTATATCCATAAATAAGCGCATGTGCCTTTATCTTTGACAAACTTTACAGATCGGGTATTGTTTTTGAGAAGAGAGGATTTGAAATGATAAGTTTTAATAGATACAAGAGAAATAGAGAAGTATGTCATCAACAGGATCTCGTTGGTGACATACTTTCCTATTCCTCAAGTATCTATTCAATGATAGGGAATTGTTGAGAACAAGGTAAAAATTACTCAATGAAGAGAATGGAAACTACTCTCTATTTTTTAGAAACTCTACATCCCTTGATAATATCATAAATTATGGATTCGCCTTTGATGGAGCCATGTCAAGGTCCTTTTACGTTTTCTATTCATGACACTTCCAGTTCATGTTGTGTAATTATCAGGCGTTCCTCTTACCTTTTAACCAGTCAGATAGTGATGTACTACACCTCCAAGTAAAATTCTATAGGCGTATGGGCGTATATATATCAAACAGTTGGGCTTTTTCGGAATTAGAAAATTTTAACTTGGCCTATTATAAGCGTAGCGCCAGAGACGGATTAGCTACGGGGAAATAAATTATCGTGCTATCTGTATTTAAAAGGAAAACGTAAACAGCATAAGTTATTGGAGAGTGTGACAATGGAAGGGAATAAAGAAACCTCAGAATCCGCTTACTATGAAAGGTTTTCCTTAAACTCGAAAATTTGGGAGGTTTTCAAAAAGTGCATGAATGGAGTCCCCATGCCTCCAGGAATTTATGATAATAGACAAAATATTAGCGGTAAAATACCATGCATTCATTTTTGTTCACTGATTTATGGAAGTGGGTATGATTTTACTGGAAAGTGAAAGTGCACCCACCTAGCACAATATAAAGACTATAGGTTGGTGAAGGCAACGGGAGACCACCCCTATGATTTACTCTCTCCCCAGGACATGGCTCACTTTGGCTAGGCAATAGACTACGCTCGAAATCGAGTATGCTACCCAAATCTTTTACCCACTAAGGCAAACTAATACACAGGTCTTAAACAAAAATACGTTTCTTATAAGTCCAAATAGAACTTCATCTAAAAATGAAGTACTCTAGCGTAACGTATACATAGAGACAAATTTAGAATGTAATTGCCCATTGAAAAATTTCTTTGGAAATTAATATTGTGATAACTGTATTCCCTTCATTAAAATGTAGCTCAAGTTGGTCAACTGATTGACATACGTTATCAAAATATAATACAAATAGAAATATACGGATTGTAGTCAATTTTGTTGGGTTCATGTAGTCATCAGCAGCTCTCACCTTTTACAGTCGATATTGTTTTTAGTGCTCGTAACACTCGAAACGTCCTAATTCCACTGAGATTATCCACTTTGGGGCTCATTGTGATATAACTACGAGGGAAAAAGAGGAACGTCGTTTAATTTTGAATTGAAACCCCATAGAAATATGCACTGTATAAAAGAAAGCCGAGTCGGGGAGGGGAAGTGGGGGGAGAGGGGGTTAGAGGAGATAAACTTCACTACAATAACTTTACAAAAACTTCATCTATTTATGACGTTATTTATGACGCAAGATGTTCATATGTTTATAAATAGTTTAGATTAGAGAGATGTGATGATGTAACAAGGTCATTGCTCCGTAATCGTTCTTGATTCGAAAACCGAAAATGAGTAAAAGGCAATTATGTAATAGTTCCATTTAAAGTATGCTCCTTCTACCTCTTCCACTAGATATAACCCACCCTTCATTTCCACTATTAGCATGAAACAACATAGAAAAAGGGAATAATATATTCGGCGTGAGCTGTGTTGTCATTGGTGGGTGGGTCATGAAATAAGAAAAGCGTCCAATGTAACGGCTGTGTTAGAAATGCGCTCTTAAAAGACACAAATTCCTGTATTCACTACATGACCACCTGTTTCACACCTGAGCTACTGACTGTTCACACAACAGATTTTTAATCTACCAGGCGCTTATTTTTTATGATGTTACATATTGTTTTCTTACTAAGTTATAGTAAATTAGAGCATTCGACTGTTAGGAAGAGAGTTTTAAGTGTCATTTGCATCACTGTTGGGATGCTACGAAATTCTTGTCAAAGCCTTTAAGTAATCCACGTTGGACTATTTTATAAACACTTGAGTCTTTTCTACAAGCAAAAATATTGAATAAAACAGTTGCAATACTTACCCTAATACAACTACTAAAAAATCCAGCCAGTTCCATGCATTTCTTAAATACGAATATTTATGCAATATAAACCCCTTGGATAAGATCTTAACTATCATTTCAAATGTATAAATAGCGGCGAAAACATATCTGAAAGAAATAAGATAAGAAATATATTAGTATGCTAACTTGAATGATAAAAGGGGCGTTAGACGATGCTACATTACCCTCCCATATGTATTTGAACACGCACGTGAAATGAATATGGCGGTTGTCAATAGCTACGAATTTACCTGTAAATTGACTGCGCTCTAAATTTCTAATAGTGTAATGGATTCTTTCAAAAATCCAAATCGATCGAAAAGCCACTTTTTCACGCTACGGCAAGGTTGTGCAAAATAATTTCATTCAGCTTTTCGACCTTGTTTTCATTTCCATTCATGTTTGCAAACGTCATCGCAACAGGCAGACAACGTGAACTTGCAATTTTACAATTTTTGGAAATATCTGTCGGGAGGCTAGTGTATTGATAAGTCGAACAGGATGGTATTTGTTATGTGCCTTGCATGAGATCTAGTGTGTAATAGGGCACCATAATAATGGCGTCACAAACTTTTTATCGACCATACCCATTGAGTGTAACTTAAATGTTAATTCACGCATCATATACAAGTACAAAAGATATCGTCTGACGAGACTCATTTTGGCCTTAGAGTATTGATAGTTTAAATTTGCGAAATTTGATCTGACGGAAACGCTGTTCATTTTGCTTCGTACAAAAATAATAGACTGTTTTGAAAAGTAACAAAGTTAAGATAGGGATGTATCAATCTGGAAAGTGGATCATCTCGACGCTTGTTCAAAATATCGCTCTCACCGTTATCGATAAGAAGAGTGTCGAGAGTGTAAAATTTGTCGCACTTGCAATTCTCATAAAATTATGACGTCACTATTAAGTACTCTATTCGTTTAGTTTTGATACCACAGATTGATTGTCCACTTCAGTCCGAAGTGGAATTAGCGAGATATAAATGTGTAAAATTCTTCTCATCATCAAACAGTTTTGCCGATAAAATTATCAGTCGAGAACTAAATGGACCACTTATAGAACATCATCAATGCTGATACAAGCAAGGTCGTTGCAGGTGATAGATAGTACATTTGTAGTATCTAGTACAGATGGTAGCAATATCAAAGTTCCCCGTATAAACTCATTTGTTACTTTCTGAAAAAGTGAAGGATGTAAATTCTATAACAAGTGTTTCTAGTACCGATCCCCCAATTCTTTTAACATGACATTGTACCTTTCACTCTAATGCTGAATCGGACGATAATAAAAAATTAGGTAGTTCTTTAGTCATACTATGTAAAGACAACGGCACACAGTTTCACACTTTCAGCTTCTGTATGAAGTATTCTTCAATGTTGTATTGATACATGTAGTAAGAGTACCAAATAGGCAAATAGTGTTGAATATTGCTGTAAAAATATTTCTCAAAATATCAAGATTCGCTCAAGTGTGGCGACTATCAAGTAGTTAATCATGGTATGCATCGTGAACCAAATAATACGAATATTCAAAATACTTGATTTTAGAATTATAAACTTGTATCAGTAAGGTACATAGAGTTCATTAGTAAGAGCACATAGGTAGTGTATGCCTAGAAACATGAGATTCAGTTGAAGGGATTGTTAAATCTGAAAACAGTACTTTACAATGATTCTAGAAAGTGAGCAAAGATGTTTCCTAGCATTACCTTCTCGTGGAAATATTGAAGTTCAGAACTATTATTGTACGAAAATAGGATTTCTATGCCTAATATGAATCTTATGTGCACTACTTTTTTATAGCAGAAGTTCCATTTCACAGATATTAAGTCATTTCAATGTAATAGCCCCATCGCAGTCCAATTTTAAGAGGGGTAATGTGGTAGGGAAGTGGATCTAAGGCTGGGATCAACAGATATGAATTTTAGGGACCAGCAAGTTTGTAAAAAATACGCTGAAAAGTAGTAAAATGTTGTCGAGAGAGTATGAAAACGTTTGAGAAAGAGAAGGGGTTCGCAGCCAGAAAGAGAAAGACAACCACTGTAGTACGATTTTCTTAATTCTGTCTTCAGCGAGAGATACTTTGAGAGACACCGGGCTGATGGAAAAAAGCAGGAGAACCATGTTCGATTTCAAACCCAAGTGGATTTCATTACCAAAGAGCAATTACTACGGCTCACGTGCTAATAAATTTAATGATAGAAATAGTGTTTTGTACTCACTCTGCTACTGTTGGTGGATCTGAGAGTGCCATGAACACACAATTTGTCACGATTGTTAACAAAATAAGGATTTCAAAATATCTAAAAAGATATGTTAAGGATTGTCATGAAAGGAAATAAAATTGATTAGTCATCACAATGCAAACTCAATTATTAGCATTCGAATAATATTAATAACATAAGAAAATAGTAGCGGTAAATATATCTCTTTCTTCTGTTATCTGCAAAATGGTCTTTCAATATGACTAATGACTTTGTATGAAAAGATTCTACATTCTTTACACCTCTTAGATACTTTCTTACTCAGTTCTTTTTACAAGTTATATAAACGATTTGATGGCATCTGTATCATACCAATTTCGGAAAGGTAAAGGGATTATTGAAATGTACGAACAGTGTGGAAGGTAACAGTACTAATATGACATTTTTTAAGCTGTTTTAAGTTGAGCAAAGAAGTAAATCTGATATAAAGTAAACTTCTTTTAGTGTCAAACAGTAAAGTAATGATTTCTAGCTAGCTGATTGTATTGATTAATCAAGTACCCCCTTTTACTGTCTGATTATTTCTGAATTAAAGCAAGTTTTGTATGAGATGTAACCGAGCTCTGCATCGTTTCTTGGATACAGTAAAAGAATGTTGTTGTTAGACATCTTGAATTCTTAATCTTTTGAAGGTGGCTTTTGATCACGTAAAACTGTAAAACGTTCTTATCTGTCAATCCCACGGCCGCATGAATTTCCATTCTATCGCTTAGTTGCTTCTATCAGATATTTCTCTGTCCTCAGAATCTTAGTCATACTTTGTTTGGGCTTGGTGGAGCCCAAATGTTTGCTTTTTCAGAGGTGATCCGTGTTCAAACTCCAGTGCCAAGCCACAATAACATTCTGCGGAAGCTGTGGGTGAATAAGACCCTTAGAGAAAACATTATCGCTTTGAAATAATATAGCTAATAGCCATTGCTATCTTGTTTTAGCGCCATCTTGATGATCTTGCGCTGTTAACTGATGAAATCAAGAAATCGAGATATCCTGTTAAGACCCACGCTACAAAGAACCATTGCTCAGGCTTAGTTAAGTTCTATTGATTCTGTAATGCTAATCTTCATATTTGCTGTTTATTGATTGAAGGCTAAAAGAATGCCCATAGGGGGCTGAAGTTTATACTCAAACATCTGAAGAAACAGAACATTTTAGATAGAGCTGAAATTGCTCTAATTGGCTTGGTGTAAATTGTTTAAATCCTCTGGTTATCACATCTGATTTTTTTAATATTGTTATTGTCTATCGCGAAATTGGAGGTTTTGGTTCTAGAAATGAGAATTCAAGTGACACGCGGTTTTTTACTTCTAGTCCAAATCGTCCATGAATAGTACACTCTAATTGGTTCTATTTCGCTGCTGAGTGTAAACAAGCACTTAAGCTTTCATTTGTTAATCAAGTTAGATGAACGTTGAGTACAAGTCGTGTGAGTCAGTAGCCAACGCTTCACCCAGTGCGTTCTCTGACTGCGCCACAGTTAGATTGAAGAATGTACAGTGAACTCTTGTACAATGATTGCTAAGAAATCTGGAAAGATTCCCCGCCAGTCTCATTAGGTAGATCATGTAGAGACTGGGAAGAAACTCGCACGGTGTTCTGATACATTAATATTTTATGGGAACATACTGATAGTTTTGGTGTGAGAATGAAACCGTCACCCTCACAAATATAACATCCAGATTTCCGTGGAAAAACCAGGAAGTTTTCTTCTTTACGTAGCTTTTCCATGTCAACCTTACCTCTCCTGCAAATTGACAGATATTTTCCTGTTATTTGAATGAAAATATAAATAGGAAATTTTGTTTTACAATATTGAAACGGAATTAAGGCTATTGATATGAATCGCCTTCATCTAACTGGGTTCAAGGGTCCATCGATTTGGCCAGCAATGAGTAAGCAACCTGAGACAACAATCAATCAACAATTTCAGTGTGGAGTTCATGGAGAACATTAGCTCTCGTAATACATTTAAACATTACACAGATTTGCTTTGTTTAGCTCTGTTAGGCAGAAGTACTTTGGAGAGTATCATCAGGGTATGAACTAAGTAAAATGTGCAAATGACATTCTTTCTAAGATCCTCTTACTTGTTCCAAAGCATCCACAGTAAACTACAGTCCTCTCCTTTTGTCCGCAAAACTGTCTAAGGTGTGTACTAGATACTAAATCAGTAATCAACGCTACGATAGCTGAAAGAAAGACGTTATTCCAACTCAACAAAGCCTGTTTTAAGGACAGGTAGTTAAATTTGAAATTTTGACGGAAGTAGATAATAGCATAATCTTTGCCAGATAGAAACTCGTGGGATTAAAAACGTACTTTGAACTTATAAATTCCTTTTCTTCAAAAAAACTTTTTAACTTCATTTTAAGTCTTTAATTAGTGCTCACTTCAGTGTTTCTTTGTAATGAGGTAAATTTATCACTATCATCATTATTGATATTGCATTCATCAATTCAACGAAGTCAAATAATGTCTTAAAACTGGATAATACAATTCCGACTCGAGGATACGTAAATTGTTTACTTTCTAAATTTGTCATTTTTAAAAAACAAAAAAGAAAGACTTATTCTTCCTGTCACTTAAACGGCTTAAATTTATGTTTGAAGGTCTGTATAAAAATTCCTAAGTCATCTTGGGAATTATACGAAATAAAAAAGTATTTTTGGTTCTGCTTATGTGTTAATGGTTTGGTCACATTTTAGAAAGAAGGCGCGAGATGCTTCCTTACAGTAGCGCAACAATTCCAGGCTACTTTTACAGCAAGGTAAATTTATGTCTGGTAGGCTACAAGTTGATAAAAACTACATGAAGAACGAAAGTGGTATGTAGGTAAAATTTTGCGGGGATGGAACGGCATTGTAAGGAACTAAGTAGATGGAGAGTTGCCTCTGTGACCCTACCTGTCATTGCACCTTTATGCAAGGAATTTCTCTGGCATTTTGATAGTAACAAGATGAATTTGGAAGTCTATTAATTATGGCAACATGCGATTAGAGACATGATGAAAAGTTTACAATCCCAAGTAAGTTGTGACCAATAAATTGAAATAGCTTCAACAGGACTGAGCTGTAGCTTGACCTTTACATGTAAAGCACCGTTCCACGTGACGATGTATGGCAACGACACTAGGTGTAAATCACAGAGTTACTGGTGTTTGGTGATAGAACGTGAGCAAAATTCTCATGTGGGATATAAAGATATAGAACTTGCTAATTAAGTATATCTTGTATAACATTTTTAACGCAGTGACCATCTATACAAGTGGCTAGCATTTTTAACTTCAAGTACACAACAGCTGTGCCTGTTGATATTTTATATTTTTCCCCTCAGGTTACAAATTCGAATGCGGTCGTATCACAATGGCACAAGTTTCCAAGTAGCTGTACATGCCATCAAATCACGTTTTATTGGAGATGCCCTGAACAAATGTTTGTCTGCAGTAGATGGAGAAATTGATTGCTGCAATTTTGCGGTGGATCAGGAATTTCTGTCGGATCGTTTAGGATGGTGTATCTAATAATGTAGCTTGTAAACACGATTCTTTAGGTTTGGAAAACATCTTTTTAAATGCTAGAGTTTGTCACTGATGACCTGGTACCTATAGTTAAAAATTATTCTTAGATCAAACCATAATCTTTTTTGACGCCCATTTTGGACTCGTACGTATTCATAAGACGGAATCTTTAAAAAATGTTTATGGCTGTTACCTGTACCAAAGAAATTTTGTTTGTACAAACTTGGCCTTCAATGATATCCTGATACCCGCAAATTTACGATGTGGTCAGATATTATTTTACAGCTTCATAAAATCTTGTAGAAAAACATATTTCATCAGTTTCCAGCTATCATAGATGACATCTCTATGGTTCAGCCGAAAGCTAAATCGAATGCTAAATGTCTCTGGAAAATTGCGAAACCATTCCTCTGATATACTTGAATTTGAGAATAGATAAAGAATGGCCTTCTGTCAATGCGTTCGAATTATTGATTGCAGCACGTTACCTTGGAGATACATTTTGTTGACGAGTGTAGGCATCTTTCAAATCAATACAATGCCTATGCAATATCAGTCTGTCTTTTTCAAGATTCATTCAGAGCTAAGATGTTGTTGTTGACTTCGTCACATTCAAAGGAAATATATTTATTTAGAGCAGCTTGTGTGGCTATAATATATAATACAGAATTGCACTTTAAGGTTCTACACTTCTGCCTTTAAAGGAAAACTGAGAAAGTATCAGACCAGTATAACCAAAATAATGTATGTACAACTTGGGGTATGGTTACTCCCTTTATTCTCTCCGATTGCATTGACTTCGAGATTATCATTGCATCTGATAAATACCAGTATGATTCCTCTGCGAACTCATATAAGTTATGAAATACTCTGCAGTATCATGCTACTCCTAATCGAAGTGCTAATCGAAGCACTCTATGATGATGTAGGCGTATCTTTCAGGGGGACTTGAACCCCCCAAGAGCTTCTCAAGTCATAATAATAATAATAATGATAATGATAGTTATGTATACAAGTTAGCCTTGACAGCAAAAGAACATTGTTATCAATAAGGGTCCTGTCGCATTTAATATATATAAAAAAATAAATGCAGTAAAATATTGCAATAAATAGAAGTGCTATATAAAAAAAGTATCCGCTTATTTTGAAAACAGGCATGTCGAGGAAAATTTCTATAGCTTTGAAAAGTAACACTATTACAGAATGAAGATGTTTGGAAACAAATCAGTTTAGAGGATAGTTTATAAACTTAATATTATTTTTTAAATCTTCAGGTTGCTTGGCGGTTAATTCAGTTGAATTTGTGCTGCATATCGACACCAAGTCGCTCCCTTTCCCTTAACCTCTTTCGTCAAGTGCACCTTTCCTATCATAAGAGCAACAAGCTTGTAATTTTTTTTTACTCTAAATTTTCTTAAGGCCAGTGTTCAATTTGACGTTCGATTTGTTCAGTGTTACATTTTTGATGTTAAAATCTGTTTAAAATCATAATATCACTATTGTTAAGCTACTAAATCAATAAAAAAAATACTTGGTAGTCAGATGCATCGTGATAATTCTAAAAACCTTAAACAACTTTATGCATTTGTGACACTATTTCACAAA
>JAAAKL020006141.1:0-18368 GCA_010016065.2 Carybdea cf. marsupialis auct. non (Linnaeus, 1758)
TATCGCCCGAGAGCAGTACTCTTACTCAATAAGTTAACAAGGAAGTGGATTAAAGTAATGTGTCGCTTGTTAAATGGACTCGTTCAAAACGGACAATGTTGCGACTGTAACTGCTTATAACTTGAATCAGCAAGTTATTTAGGTAGCAGCACTCGTATTCTGGATTTTTTTAAGCTTCTTTAAGCTCATAAACCTGAGAGTACTGTTGACTTGTTTACAAAAATCTTTCAAACCAAGAAAGTTTACAAAGTGTACTTGAAATTCTGCGCTTCGTTTCCCGCGACCTTGCAACCCGCCTTCGGGTTTTTTGTCACTTAAACTTCACCTTAGTTCTATATAATACAGATCCATGACAGGCGTTAACATTTACTCACGTTCTCATTCTCATCCTCATTCTCATCCTCATTCTCATCCTCATTCTCGTCCTCATTCTCATCCTCATTCTCATCCTCATCCTCATCCTCATTCTCATTCTCATCCTCATCCTCATCCCCATCCTCTTTCTCATCTCCATCCTCATTCTCATCCCCATCCTCATTCTCATTCTCATTCTCATCCTTTCTTATTCTCATCCTTATCCTCATTTTATCCTCATTCTCATTCTCATTCTAATTCTCATTCTCATTCTCTTTCTTCTCATTCTCATCCTCATTTTCATTCTCTCATTCTCATCCCCATCCTCATTCTCATCCTCTTTCTCATTCTCATCCTCATTCTCATGGTTATTTTCATCCTCATCGTCATTTTATCCTCATTCTTATTCTCATTCTTCTCATCCTCATTCTCATCCTCATTTTATCCTCATTCTCATTCTCATTCTTCTCATCCTCATTCTCATCCTCATTCTTCTCATCCTCATTCTCATCCTCATTCTTCTCATCCTCATTCTCATCCTCATTCTCATCCTCATTCTCATCCTCATTCTCATTCTCATTTTGATCCTCATTCTCTTTTTCATTTTCATCCCCATTGACCATACTGCCATTGCCTATGTGGTCACTTGCCTTTTTTGCATTTTATTTCTTATTTCTTTAACTTCCATTTTCTTAATATCTCGGATTCCCAGTTGTACTGTTTTGATAACGTAAGGCCAAGGCAGGTTATACAGCAATCTTGTGGATGCTGACCTTTGCCCTTGGTGGTACTTTCCTGTCCCGAAGTCCCCCCCCCCCCCCCCCCAAATTGTACCATCTACACTGGATCCTCCGGTTAGCGTCGATTGTCACATTACAATTGTCTGGAGGTTACTTCCGGCATGCCGAAATTTTGTTGCACAAGGCAGTTGCCTAAGCCTTGCTTTCATTTTCACACTGCCAGTTGTTGGCCCAATGAAGCACATGTACTCTTCATTATGACTTTAAGATGGACCATTTAATGTCGGAGTAGCTCTTTGACCCAGCGCAAAATTTTCATCTCCATTTTCCTTTTTTTCTCCTCAGGAAGGGACAGCGAAATATGCAACAGTGGATGGACGAGTTAGTAAAAGGACAAATAAGAAAAGGCAGTCGTGGATTAAAGAGGTAGAGGAGGAAAATTTTGTTAGTATGACTACAACGTTTTCTTGATTAAACGCAAACACGATTAAGGCCTGCTCCAAGCTCTTGTTGCATTAAGGCACTCCTCTAGATTATGCACTGCCTTATTCTTTTGAATGGGCACTCTCACTCTCAGGTATGCATTGATTAAACCTGAGCATTTTTACAAGCAAGTTTAGAGTTAGCATTTTAATGACTAAGGGATACCTAGGCTCTTGTTTGCTTTCTGCGATTTTTTTCAAATTTGAATCAAGATCGTCCTTGAATTTAGTATCCCGACACTAAGGATCTGGTCGAAAAATCTGAGGGATGAAATGAAGGTAGGGTGGCGCTGATATAGACACACGAGAGAAGATAATAAAGAGAAAAACAGAAAAAAATTAGTGGTGTGAGTTAATATTTTTTGACTTACATGGATTACTCAAGCTTTGAACTATTGTAGGGAGGGAAATTAATTGAAAAATATATTAGCGATTGAGTCTATCAGGTTGCACAGTTACATAGATTGTACTCAGCAGAGGTACCTGCATCATGTTGCAGTGTTCTTAGCAACTTTGTGGAGTTGTAGGATTGATAAGGAAAAATGAAATGCATGCATGTAGACATAATTTTACATGAATTCGCGGGTCGAGTTTTGACCTACGCGTAATATTTTATTGTTCTTCGGGTTTTAATTATTTTGCCTGAGGATCTATTTAACTTTTAAAGATACCTTTTTGGGAATGAAATTTCCTGAGGTCACGGGACAAGTTCCGTGAGAAGGGGAAGCGGAGGGGGCGAATTCTTTAGAAGAATTCTGACGCATTTGTTGTTTTTGATTATTCTGAGGATTTTGGCATACATGATTAATCATTCATGTTAAAGGTCATGACCTGTGATTTCAGCTGCAACCACGATCAGTCCGTCTATTCGTTACCTCTGATTGTTTTGACTATTTCCCTCGTTCTGTGTCTTCTTTTTCTTAAACGTAGTGCAAGTTTAAGACAGGGACTGCCCTCTTTACCGAAGAAAATAGGATACACGGTTAAAAAGTTAATTTGCTAATTCACCTCCTGCCTTTTGTAGGGGTTAAAAAAAGTTTTTGTGCTTTCCATGCCAATATAATTTGCAAAAATATAGAAAAATTCTAACAATTGACTCCTTGTATCAATTGTATTTTGTTGCCCTCTCCTTTCCCGTAACCCATCATCCCTCCTCTCCCAATACCCAATTGCGTTGCAGTTGTTGGATTGCCTTTTTTGATTGGGAACTTTTACCAAATATTTCTAAAGCGAATATCAAACAGTAAAACGAAATCATGTCTTATGAATTAGGCGTGTTATCACCAACACACTTAGTGAAAAGGGTCGTTGTTGTGCAATGCAAAGACCGTGGGTTCGATTCCCCGTGGTCCCACGATGTTTCCTCTTCGAGAATTTAAAACACCAATGTCTACCTTTAGTCATTTCAAATAGTGACCCGAGACAAGAACACGCTCCCGCTAACAAGAGACACAGCACTGGCTCTTCAAACTCATGCACTCTCTCCATCAAACCAACGACGCCTTCACCTTATCTCACACGTCTCTCTGAGTCGGGTTAGCTAACAGAGACACACAAACTATCGAGCTTCATGCCTTCACCTCTAGCAGGGGGGCTGTGTAGTGACGCAATATCCATACAATAGACATCCCAATTTCTCGTTGGCAAGGGACCATAGTTTATTGGAAGAGCGTCGTTGTTGCGCAACGCGGAGACCGTGGATTCGATTCCGCGTGACCCAACAATTTTTCACCTTCGAGATTTTATAACACCAATGTCTACCTTTAGTCATATCAAGAGCAACAAGCAGCGATAGGGTTAAACCTGATCTCGCTGCCGCATTTTTTGAATCATTTGAATCTCTTATTAGCTCAAGAACAAATTTTCCATCTTTCAGGGCTCTGTCGTACAACAGTCCCACATGTGCTAAAATTCTTAACTGCCCTATATTTTTTTTATGGAAACTTAATCGCACTTGTCCCATCCTTAAAGTTTATAGTAATTATGATTATAATGACAATCCTCCTGCTCATCATCAAAAATGCAAATTATCAATATCACCACCACCATCATCATCATAATCACCACCATCTCAAAAAGTTGACATCACTATTACTGTCAGAGCCACCACTATCAGCAGCATCCACAGCATCCACAGCATTGTCATAGGTGTTATCATTGACTGCAGCAATACTGTAGAGAAAGCAGACTGTCTTCTTACTGTACAGGCAATACCGATGATAATAACGATCTGAAGCTACCAAGGACTGAAAACGCAAAGACATGGTTTTTAAAGATTATGGTTAGCACGTATGCGTGACAGCCCATGAGTCGTTGTTCCTTGTCAACAGATCAGAACCGAGGTTTAATCTGAATCGGCCGTGGTCAACGTTATTAATTATTTATCAAATTATTCTCACGGTGGGATGTGTCTGATAACACTATTCTCAAGCATTTAAAGGCACTCGTTTAAAATCGTAGAATTGAAAATAAGGAATGAAGACAAAATATGTCACGCCACATTAGTTGTATTTATGCGGGTTAGTATTGAGTACTAGGGTCGTGGGTGAATTATGTAGCTAAAGTCAAGACATAGATTCATGGAAACTAGAGCAGTATGTCGGATTTATCAAGGCATACGGCACAGTACAGTTATAGGATGACCGCGCATCAATTTTGTTTGACCGTGTTTGGCTTCTTAGTCCGCCTTCCAACGTCTAGTAAACAGGACCCAGCTGAATTGCAATGGTACGGTACTTTCTTACTTTGGATGAAATATGCATAAAATAATCTGTAGTTGTCGTGTTACTCACATTACTCAGAAGAGCGTTTGATTGCCGTGTCGCATTTGAGGCTTAAACTTTGTCACCATTGGGACTCTTGCCCGCACTCTCGTTGTGTGCTGTACTGAG
Source organism: Carybdea cf. marsupialis auct. non (Linnaeus, 1758) (assembly GCA_010016065.2). Taxonomy (NCBI): domain Eukaryota; kingdom Metazoa; phylum Cnidaria; class Cubozoa; order Carybdeida; family Carybdeidae; genus Carybdea; species Carybdea cf. marsupialis auct. non (Linnaeus, 1758). Next base: position 4,468 of record JAAAKL020006141.1, read on the forward strand.
TTATGGAACCCACGATAAAAACATGATATATGTCTCCAGTCACATAGCTCCCATTAGTGAACATGGGCATTCAGTTCTACGCAAATTTGACGGGCAGCCTCTCCTTGCCATGTGATGATCATGATAGGAATGCCGTCCGCTACCTCAATCTGCCCAAAGCCCAATTTTCAAAGTTGTCAAGTAACTCCATTTCTCCAGTTGTCACATCATCTCTCAATCCTTTGCCGGTGGACATAGGCAACTGACTCAACTACGGCAACTAAAGGCAACTAATTGGCAACTTTACTTTTGAGACAAGCCTCATTGGGCCATATGACTTGACACCGGAAGGACTTCTATCCGGCCCATCAATCTATCACAAGCGAACTGAAACTGCAAGGTCTGGTTATTTCACATCCTCTCCTCTCGATGATATATTTTATAGTTGTAGTGGTGCTGGTTTTCCTCCAAGGTAGCAATTTGACACTGACCCAAAAATTTTTGCAGCTTTCCACAGATTAGGAAATATCACTAGTTTTAAGCTGTGATATTTGGAAGTATTTTCTGGGGTACTACGGTACTGAAGGGTTTTGTTTTCTTCGCGCTAAAGAAAAAACCGATCAAAACTTTTTTAGCACGCTGAAAGTCGGGTCACTTTTTTAAAATAGTGCAGCGTTTGTGTAGTGTATTTGGTCAATAACGCAAATGTTCATCAAGTGTTTGGTAACTGTGGGAAAGCAGACAACTTTGTTTCATCGCACTAAGGCTAATCAATTTTTTGTGATCAATTTAACTTTCACAAATCTCATGAATTATTGTAAACCAAAACACCAGGACAAACATGTGACTATGTGATAATAATTTGATCTGTTCGATTTATCTAAAAAGAAACTCTTAAAGTATTGACACATTTAAAGAGTGGAAAGTAAAAGTTTAGATTTATAGGAGCAGTTTTAAAGTATACATGTATTCATGATGATTCATCTTTGCAAAAGATGCTGTACTAACCAAGCTGTATATGGCTTAAAGATAAGAAAGAGTAAGCGTTTGTTATCATTGTGTCAATGTCGGAATTGCTTAACCAGATTTCATTTTGTTATTTAGGGTGTCATACAAGGCACTGTGCCATATCTTGGAATTTTTCTCACAGATCTCATGATGATCGATACAGCACATGCAAACACATTAAAGGTTTGTGTTTTGGCGTTTTGATCGTTAAGGACGTTTCAATTTGTTGTATTAACAGTAACTTATAGAAGGTACTGTATTGTGTAGTTATTACTGCATGCCCTGATTCGGTTTTATAATCTTGTGAAAGGATTTTGCATTTCTTCGCCGTTTCCACTCCACGGAATCGTTCCAACCTTGTTATAGAGAGCAGTGTAAAATTGTAGAAAGGTCTGCCGAAAAAGGATTTTGATGTGGGGAAGAGGCGACCCTGGTAAAAGTCAGACGTAAGGGAGGACGAAGGACGGAGAAAACCCATCATCCACGTCGTAAAATTTCTACAACAGGGTGTTTTTTTCCGTAGCAACAGTTGTACTCTTCTTCCCGTTCCAGTTCATCGCTTAGAAGTTTAGTGCCACTCTTATTGCGCATTGCTTGTTTTTGATGTATGCACCAACTGTCAAGGAATACCGTTTTGAGTTGTTGACCATTGGTAACGCTAGGTTGCCATATTCCATTTGACAGCCATTTATATTTGGTGTCAAAACGTTTTTTATCTGATATTTTGGTGTCACTATTTGTAGTTTAAATTAGTATTTGTCATGGTGAGTGGAATTTTGCAGGACGTAGTGGATTTCAGTGTGAGAAGGTGGTCTTTAAACTCGGTCAAGATGACGCAAATAGGAAAAGGCGCCATAAAGTTTAACTTTTGGCCCCCTCCCTTAAATGGTCACTGGATTCTTTCGTTTTGCCTTCCTTGCCCTTCGGTCCGCTTTTATTTGGATTCAATCCTCTTTCTACTCTGATCACCTTTTCACCAGATTTACGGAGCTAGTGACATGCACAGCGACCCACTATACTTCCACTCTTACTTCTTTTTACGCCTATTTTTTGAAACAGTTCCTCAGCTTAATTGCTTCTCTACATTCATGCCAATGTTTTCCTCGTCATAATCGTAAATGACTATCAAAGTTATTCGAATAAAGGTAATTTCATTGGAAAAATTTCCTCATATGTCGTGGTTACTCCTTGTTTCGGTATTTCCCTTTAGAATGGCCTAATAAACTTTGAAAAGAGACGCAAGGTAAGTGTTACCTCCCTAGTGGTAATTCATATGTTTAAGTATTGAATACTGTTACCATGTCAGCAAATTAAGGCGTCAACTGATAATTTCAGCTATCAAATATTGATGATATGGGTACAAAATGGTTTGAAGACATGAATTTTCAGAAAAGCGGTAGTGCCGATGCCCAAAAAAGTATTGCTAAAGAATTTTACTGACTGGATGACACGAAGTTCGTTTCCGTTATAAGGCAAAATTCAAAATTTCTTACCAAAGGGTCTGTTACCGTATGAGCTGTGGCGATCTAATGTTTGCCAAGCTGGTACTAGATAAAATCAAATAGTCGAGGAATTACCTTCTTGTTTTTGTGATAGTTAGCAGCTAACTAAGATTCTGAGGTCAACAGTATCATGCATACTTCCTCAACAATATTTCACGATTCATGAGACTAGTCGAGTATGTATCGGTTGTATGTGAGGTTGCTTGGGCGATATGACGGCGGCCAGTTTAAGGAGCTATTAGAACACAACTAGCCTCGTTTACGAAGTGGATTTTTTTCTGGCTGTTTTGCAAAGGTAATCTTTAAACATGGACTGAAACATGGTGTGCTCCTTCTGCTTTGTTCCGATTCCGAGATTTTACTTTGTCTTAATGAATTGTCTTGAGATATCGTGCTCGTACAGTAAGTTTGAATTTATTTTGCTCTTCTTCTAACGCAAGTTCCTCTAATGTACTCCGTTTTACTGGTTGAACTGTCAAAGTTTGAGTCGTTATCAGAAGTTGAAAAACAGCATATAAAATCTTTCAAAACGAGCTCTTGTCAAGGTTCAGGTATTATTAACTCCAAATATTGATAAACTGATTAATCTAAAGCCCTAATAACTATTAAAAATTCCAGCTGTTTCAACTATAGTTAAACAGTTAATACAAATTGATCTCCTTTCTTCGAGTTTTAACGGTGTGATATAGTGTCAGATATTACGTATTATAGATATACAATCAGATATCTGATGACATTGGTGAATGTATTTTTGAGTAAGAACTTTCTAACGACCTCCTTTCTAACATAGTGCACATATTGCCTACAATTTTAGACAGCCTGAGCAGATTAGTCCACGTGTGCAACTGCCGTCAGATTTCGCTTACCAACAGACTTCTAACAACTAATATTCAAAAAGTTTGTTTACGGTAAAAAAATTGCACAAAACAGCGAGGCCTTTTTTGTACTGAAATTTGTTTTGTGTGACACTTCTCACGGTACACAATCGTCAGAATGCAACACAAAAGGGAAAAAAGCAGAGACCTGACTTCCGGAATTACGTTGTTTTGACCAATCAGTGCCCGTAGAACTGAGTTGTTAACCGAAAAGCCCCAATGAATAGACAAATCCTTTCTGTCTACAAAGCAACTGTTTTCTTGCTTTGATGTGGACCGATTCCAGAATGGCCTAGTGTAAAGCTAGGTCTGCCTTTGAACACTATGAACACACGCATTGACGTCACGTAATGTTTCGAGGGCTTTTCCGCTTTTCAAGGGACTTTTTACTGTAGGGGTTGTTTAAAGTAGGAGGTACTTACCTACTTTCAGTTAATTATCTTTCAGTATGAGAGGGTGCCATTGTTTTAAGGGGGTTTAATCAATATGGTCGTGTACAGCTCTGTTCCTTTATTATAACTGCATCCGATGTTATCGTATATATTTGTGTATCGTATTTATTCGGCTATTGGAATATCATATATTATTTATATTATATTCCAAACCCTTTTGAAATGACTTTTTGTCGATAGATCTTTTGTCTTACTTACTTATATTTCAACCATCTCATTTACGATTATTTATGTATTTAAACAGGAGTTTGAAGTTATTGCACAAATCAAGATGCTGCAGGAATCGGCAAAAAATTATAACTTCAAACCAGACGAGAAATTTCATGGATGGTTCTATTCGGTACCCACACTGTCAGAAGATGAATGGTATGATACATTTTAGAAGGGGTTTTTTATCGGTCTGCCAGTTATCAAACTTAATTGGTTTGTTGTTTTTTGGTTAATGTGCTTGTTTGAACTTGCTTGATTGTTTAAATGTTTAATTGCTTACCTAGCTTGTTCCTTGCTCACTTTTTTCTCTTCTTACTTTCTTGCTTGATGCCTTGCACTGTCCTTGTTTAGTTGATTGCCTGTTGCTTCGGTAGTTTGTTGGTTTGCAACTTGAGTAGTTTGTTTTTAGGGTTTTTTAACACTTGCATCATTATTTCCTTCATTTTTTTATTGTTAATGTTGTATTGGTTAGTTGGTTCATGTGCTGTCATTTATGTTTCTTTGCCGCCTGCCTACATTACCTCTCTGTATATCTTACCTTCTCGCCTGCCGTCCTTGCCGGTCGGTATATCTTCCTGCCTGCCTGTCTACTTTGACTTCCTTGCTTCACCGTGTGTCTGTTTCCTTGTTGCTCACATGCATTTCTGCGTACGTGCTTGCTTTCATCCATGCATGCTTCCGTTCTTCCTTGCGCCCTTTTTTGTTTGTTGCATCTTTTCTTGCTTTTGACTTTGCTTGCTTGCGTTTTCGCTTGCATCTTTGCTTGTTTCTTTGGCTGCCTGCGTGCTAGCTTACTTGCTTACATTTCGTAGATAATAGGAGACACTCACGGAAGTAAAAAGTTTCATAAGTGTATACTGTTTTGACAATTTTAATATCTTGTGATCACTGTTTCCATTTTTAGCTTCCAGTTGTCAAGAGAGCTTGAACCGGAAAGGGCATGCACACCTCAACCCCCAAGACGATTCGAAGTTCTGAAGTAAGAAGTTGCATAGATCTTATTTCTTACTGTACTTCAAAGTTGACATTTCTCTTCCTCAAAAGCAGATTCAAAAATACCAAATTTTGAAAAGCGGTTGCCAAAATGGCCTTTTCTCTAGTTATTTTTCTCTTTATCTGGCCTCCGTTCAACAGTATTTTACAATATTGATTTAATTCAATAAATCGTTATACCATGTTTAATTGTTAATTGCGTGGTTATAAGTGTTCAATTTGGATGTGTGCCTAACCTCTGCGTCCCTTAGACCATCTACAATGTCAACAAGGTTTTGGCACCGGCTGTCAAACTGAGGTACTGCTAGCAGTGCTGGGGTAACGTGTTTGTAATTGTCTGGATTGCTGGCAGTAGTCTGACAGACTAGGAGCGATCTGAATTGCTTACACTAGTCTTGCGTGTCAGTTGTTGTTTTGATTGTTGGCGGTAAGCCGACGTTCAGTAGAGGTCTGGATGACGCTCAGTTATTCATAGTGTTAAAGTGGCGATATGGCAGTGGCACAACGTGCTAGGAGTAAAGCAGGGGTTTTAAACGTTTCGGGCGCTTTAACCGCTTCGCAAACACAAAGACTTACCGTGACCACCCCAATACTACACCATGTTCTCGTTTTATCCACAAAGCTAAGACAAGAGAAATTTCCATATAATTTAATTTGTTTTTTATCAATATTTTAAAAGGCGACACTTATCGGAAACTGATCTCTCGCAAACGGTACCCGATACGGACGCTGAAGTTAAACAAAGTGAGAAAACGAGGTCAGAGACACACCCAAGGTTAAAGCATTCGACGGTAAGTGTATCAGCGATGGCATTTCACGTCTATATCCACTTGTAACCGATTTGCTAACGTTATTGGAAGCACGTAAGCGATTATATGGAGCGTAAAGTTAGACGCTAGGTGAAAGATAAATGCTTACATTAAGTTCACGTTACGTAATTTGCCCTCCCTACATATATACCTTGTTTTGTTTACCTCACAATCGTATAAAGTCAGAGTTGCTTTTGCCGGTTTTTTCCCATGATATAAATTCTTTCTTGCCATAATACGCTGCCGGAAGCGGAATTCTATCATTTTCTCATTCTTTGTAATTCACAGTAGATAACCACAATTTTTGCGCAACAGAGCCAAAAAGCAACAGTCATTCCAATTTAGGAAAGTTAAGTGTACCTTTGTAAAATGGGGAATGTGGCCAGTTGGTTTAAGCCCTATACGATCGTGTTACGAGGGTTGGGTGGTCGGTATGTACCAACCCGATGTGTACATGATCACAACGTCAAGTTGGCGTTCAGACCTACAAAATTTTGGTTGTCAGCTTGGAAGAGAACTGGAAACGTAAGGTAGTCGTCGCAGTGTATACGGATTCAAGGCGTTATCTTTTTTAGTTGACAAATAATCTCGAGCTATCTTTCTTACCCGTAGCTTTTATGTGGTATTCTTTTTACGTATTTCTAAATCTCCAGTAAAGTTCAATCAAACCCTTTGTTTGATTATTTGTTCATCGCCATCACACTACTTACTTAAGCTCTTCATACGGACGCAGTTCTTACTCAACATTTAACCTAGGATCTTATCTTAAACCGCGGAAAGTAAAATCGAATGACTGATCGTATGTGACTTTACATGTACTTGTACCTGAGTTTTCCTCACGCCTCACACACCGCTATAACAATAGGGTTCCGTTTTGTTCCAACAGTAGATATTGGAAAGTTTGATTGGTTCCTCATATTTTTCAGTTTTATTCTATCATTTATTGAGATCGGTTGTAAATTTCAGTTCCAGATAAAGGTTTATAGCACCTCTTCGCCGGGTACTTGAATAATATGTTGTGCTTTGTGGAGCTTGTAAATAAATGACCTTACCAGTGGAAATGTGAGAATTTGGCCAGGCCATGAACTATTTTAAACTATTGACAGTCCTGTAAAATAGCCAGCATGCGAGGTATTCTTTTGGTAAACAGTTTTATTCATTTCAGGAAATCTATACCGATGCATTCCCTTTGTTTATTTGTATTACAGTCATCGCCGCAACGACCGTCAACCCCAGTGAAAATTACACTAAGTCCACCCAACCCGAAACCGAGCTTGGATCCACAGGGACTGATTGCCAGGGTGTCGATTGAGGGATCACCTCGTACAGATGTTTACAAAAGTATACTGGTAAGTCGGGATGTGTCAACCAATTGTTGTAAAGTATTGACCCTTTTCCTAGCCACCCTGTTGGGCTCAGGGACCTTTCAGGAGTAGTCATTAGTGAGTGAAGGGGGAGCAGGGCGGAAAGTGAAAATGGGGTTAGCAACAGTGACCTGTTGAAGTTAGTCATGAGGTAGTTGGAGACGAACAAGGGAAAGTCATAAGTTCTGTTTGGGAGATTGGTTTTAAAAGTAGTGAGGCTGCTGGAACTGCAGGGGGCGGATTCAGCTGACATAGTGGCAAGATGTAAATTTGGCTAACCCAAGTAGAGATTATCAATTAGGGAAAGAAAAGAGAGGAAGATTTGACTGGACTGAAGAAGCCGTTAATTTCTGTTAAAGGGAACGCACCATATCTGACAGGATGTGTTTAGAGGTGTGCTAGAGTAAGGAGACTCCCTTGTAGCTAGAAGCACCCTACTTACCGACCGCAGGATGGCCACGGGTTCCTTTCGATTGCGCCGGACCCGACAGGAGCGTGTTTGAAAGCATACGCAAAATGGTGAGGTTTCTGTCTCTTCTGTCCCATTTGAAAGTCGGCTATCTATAATAGAATATATGGAAGCATTTGGCATTTAAATTTTCGGAAGCAGTGTCTAGAGAAAAGATCCGACGAAGCAAAGTTTATCCGATAGATACGAGTTTACTGGAAATGAGCTATTCATATGCTGTCACGTGACGAACCCCATTGTTGCCTTGATCAAAAATGTACATAGTGTATTTATTGGCACCGGCTTCCGAAAGCTGATACATGAATTGCAGCCTCATCACGGAATCGACCGGGGATGAATCTATTACTGGAGGGGTATCGTCGTAGAGCGATAAAAGTATACCAACTGCATTCACGACAGATTTGGGTGAGTTTCCTAAAGTGATCTCCAATCTGATAATAAAGTTCATAAAGCTCCCAAAGACCACACAATTAGCGCTCTTACGATTTTACGACCATTTGACGACCATTAAAAGAGGCGCTGAGTTTAAATGTTGAATGTACTCTTTAGAGACAGTGACCTCTGTGTTTGCATAGCATTAAAACTTTGAAATGCAAATCTTTACCTTTGTTTATTGCCATAGTCACGTATTTTGATTTTCTCGTATTATTGTTTACCAAACTTGGCCCCAGAATTTTTTTTTCATATTGTAGGTATGTGACCCTTTTTAGGTAGTGAGTAGGGGTCGGTGATGGTTGTGGTATCTTTTGATAATTTTCGAGGTAAAGCTCTTTATAGTACCAATCAAAAATATGCCAATCCTCTCACCTTCCCTTGTATTCGTCACGTATCTTTTACCCCCCAGGCGTTCAAAAATGTACTTACCCATATGATATGTAGTATATTGTATCTGTCCTATTTCGTAGCTAACGCCAAATGATCGGACAAACCAAGTCATAAAGATGGCACTTGGTAAATATGACATTCACGACGACCCAAGTGATTATATTTTACATCAGGTCATCCCTGGAGGAAGTAAGTATCGTCTTTCTTGTGTTTTCAACATTTACGATTATTAATTTCCATTTCAAAGCAAGGCACTATTTTTGTCTTTATCAGGGTAGCATTATAACTGGCCATAATCCTTACATAAAACTAAGGCTTTTGTCGCGATTTTCTAAGTATTCTTGACTGCAAAGATATAAATATATAAAAATATATAAAAATATCTTAGGGACAGGGATGTATGAATGAGAGACTTAATTAAGTCTTCCTGGAATTGCGTTGTATTCGAAGCCGATTCCCTATTTTTAAGAAGTACCAAACTGGCATATCATGCTGGTGTGCTGCACGTTAACGATATTCCTGTAGTTTGTGCTGGGGTGTGTGTGTGTGGGGGGGGGGTTATGCGAGGTTTTCTCTATGCGTTAACTTTTCTGCGGTTTCAAGAAAAGAATAATATGCGAAGGCTTACTCTTTACAGATATGTCACTCTCATCCGGCTTTATGTTGAACTATTTACGTATCGAACGATTTGGTCACTCAACCGAATAATAACGCCATTTTGTCATGTGACTCTTTCCATGTGAACTAGGACCGAGATGGCGAGTTTTATGGCATGCGAACAGAGTTCCTTTAAAATGCTGCGTTAATTACGTGGGCCTGTATACGATTGTATTAAGAACTATAACATCTCACTTATGCTATAACATAAACTTGATTGTTATACATATTTGATTTTGCCCGCTTACGGGGAAGCAGGTATGGCCCTTAGTGATGTTTTAAGACATTGCAAAAGGATGGAGGGGATTGTATTCCTATTTTTGACATCATTCACGTGTATTTTTTCATATTATTCATTCGTGAATTTCAAAATACATTTTTGAACTTTGTCAGCACAGTGCGTTTGCTGATGCCACAAACGAAGTTCAAAGGCAGCGTGCAAGCGACAGGCGAAACGCTCTTTGAAGCAAGAATTAAAGATGAAGTTAGCATCTTGCATCTCCGGAGGCGACGCACATAGCATGGATTTCTTATACTATAAAGATTGTTGCACAAAAAACGTGTTCAGTGTTCTGCGGGATGCAAACAAGATGAAGTCAAGTTCACCAAGCCAACACCCAAAACAAACAGCCAATTTTATAGAACTAGCTAATATTGTTGATGTGCAGACCAAGAATGGAGAATACCTGTCCGTGGAAGATAACAAAAACGTACGTGAATATATCTGTGAGGGTTGGAAAATCACACTCCAGCCTACACAAGACACTGGCTGAAAGATAAAATGCGGCATGCGGCTACTAGGAGTGAAATCAGTTCTTTAGAAGAATCGGCGAAAGACGTCAATTTTGTACTGCCTAGAAGCATTCGAAGAAGACTTGATTTAGCTTGCAATCTCCCACAGTGGCACAGATAACATGAAAACCATATGCAAAGCCACACAAATTGTTTGTGACAGAAAAAACCAATTCCAAAAGAAAGAAAAAGAACGTGGCGAAATCAAAGTGACCAGCACAATGGATGATTTACCATCATTCGTTGAACAATGAAAGGTCCAGCAGACAAGTTAGAATATAATGTTCGTTCACATGCCACTGGTCGCGCATGAAGTCAAAACGTAATGTTTGTACTGGAAAACTAAAATGCAAGCAACATACAAACAATCAAATGAAGATGCTGGATTCCGAAATCAGCAAACTAGAATGAACCCGCAAGTAGTTGGTTTGGCCCTTACTGTCCATTATAACACCATAACACAAGGAACAAGAATCTCTTGAATCTCCCCAACTCCAATGGAAAATGCATGCCATACACTTCCACAATTTTGATGGAAACAGCTTTGGCCAACGCTGTAGTAGGGAACACGACGCGGTGTTACGGAATGTTTGTGTATCCTTTATTGAAGAAAGGAACTTTCCCCCTCTTTGTTGCAGACGATAGGGATTTCGAAGAGGACACGCCTGATGAAAGAGGTGCCACGCATGGAACCATTACTGTGGTTTATCAGAGAGCAGATGCCTCTGTCGAACAGATCGCCCTGCCACTGCGTGTTACTGATGCGCTAAATCTATCGGTGACACCGTACCGTACTCCCATATCTCCATGTGAAAAAGCCGAGGCCGGCACAAGCTGACGAAACAAGACACCGACAATTCAGTACCATCAAAGATGGTCCCAGTGCTGTTACAATCAGTTCCTTCATTTGCCATGGATCCTTGCCACAATTGTTCCCCTGGTGACAGGCGGAAATACAAGTCAAATTCCTGGATGGCCAGCCTGTAACTCCCTTCTGTCAAGAAGTAGGAGTTTAACCGACGTGGGAGCAATGAAGTCGCACATGAGTGGTCCACTATGCTGACTATAATGGTGCAAGCGAAGAAACTGAAGGAGTTGGTTAACTGTGATGACTTTTGATATGGCATTGTATGAGAAGGCTACACAGCTGGCGCATATTCATCCTGACTTATAGGAAGTGTCCTGCCCGCCTTGGAGAGCTTCATGGCTACCTTTAGGGCTCTTGGCTACCTTTGGGGCTCTGGATGCTTCAATTGAACATTGCGGCAGCGATGATGCCTGAATGGAGGCCAATTTGTATAGCTCTGCAACAAAAAGACAACTTCTCAAATGCACTAACTATAAACGGGTACAGCGAGCTCACATCTACTCCTACTCAGTGCTGTATTTATTAGCTTTGGAGCAGTTCTTTGACGAAAACCACAGTCTGAAAGACGTGTCTGTGAGGAATGCCAGAACTCAGCTGTCGGAGATATTGACATCAAATGATGTGGCGTTTAACCTGCAAGAGTGGCTGATGAAGAAGTCGGAAAATGCCATGTTCAGGTTCATGAACAATTACATGCGCAGAGTAGAGAGTGTCCTGTCCTTTGTCGCAGCCAGTCGAAGTACAGATTTGAACCGTCAACTTGAAGCTAGAGAGGCCCTCAGCAAGGTCGTTTTTGCTATGGACAGAATCAAGCATAAAAGTCGTTGGCCACGCTACGTATACAAAATGAAGGCGCTGAAGATCGACCATCCAGACAACGGGCGAGAACTGGAACGGGGAGATATGGCAGCGACAAAGAGTGACATACCTTTTGTTTCACTTTGAGCTGACCATGCTTGTGAGCACTCAAACAAACTTATGAAAGTTTACTCTGGTCATGTTGGGATCTCTGATAATCCGAATGCCCGTCAGCGTTTATTCTTGACAGCTCCTGAGTTCCTACGATTCTTTCAAAAGAGTTCAAGGGTCAGTTCGGTGGTAAGGAAAATTCGCCGGTTGAACATCATGATCTGTCGCCAGCTTTGGTGAAGCGAGACCATTGTAGCAGTCAGCAAAATCAAAGCGGCTATTCTCAGCCATGCGAGTCCATTTTCTTGTACAGTTGAATAAGACTGCATTTTCAATTCGTGGTCACTCCTGCTTACATCTCTGCAGGGTTTGTACAACAGATCCTGGAAATCGATGCCACAGAACAGAAGCTGAATGAGGAGTTTGTCGCTGAAAGGTTAAATGGAAGTGTAATCAAATTGGCACCTGTTCAGGAACATAATGACAACTTACCTTGGAACACGAAATAAACAGTCAAGATTCGAGATCACAACGCTGACATGAAGCAAATCAAGTACCTATATGGAAGGCTTATGGTTCTTGCCCAGACGTGGATCAGAAGGAAGCAATTTAAATTTTGAGTTTACCCTAATGGCAAGGGTATTTTTCGCACCAAATGGCTCTGCGTTACCATGCACTGACAAATCCAAGCTCATCCATGAGATGTACCAGAACAACAAAGTAACATCTCAAGCAGGAAGATTGTGGTAGTATATGGAAGGGTACTTGTCCAGCAGATCAGCAAGACGTCGCCCACTGTGCTTCACATGCAAGATCTGAGCAAGATATTTTATGAAGGGCTCATGAATTAAACACGCGTATCTGACGAAATAATTCTCGCGTTTGACCCCTTTTGACGAGAGCCAGACTGTTACGTATGACGTAACATCAAACACCTTACTATTAGTGGGTTCTTGTCGCATGACAAGATTAAAGCTGCCTTGACGGAGTGCTTGGCAGGGAAGGTCTTGGTGCATTATTTAGGTTCTTATAAGCTGCTTGTCGCATCAGCTTCTGGTAGAACTTTGAGCAACAGGGACACTGACGAATTTGAGGACAACAACCATGAAGAGGTAGACACTTTGATGATCAACCTTGCCATGAATGTTTCTAGAAAGTGTGGACGCAAAGAGGACTTTCTTCTCACTGGAAACAGACGTTTTAGCTTTCTGACGGTAGCCAACAATAAACTGCTGCAACATTAAACACAACCATTCAGATGACGTTCGGCCAGATTCACATTGAACCATTATGGGAAGCCCTTGGTCCAGCAAAAGCTCAAGCTTTACCATCATTCCACTCCTTTCAGGAGCTGACAATACTAAAAGGTTTTCAAGAGTTGGAAAGGCCAGGATGTTTATGCTTCTTATGGGAGCTGACGACCCCATTGTCAACGCACTGATATCCCTGACAGACGCTTTAGATGTTAGCGGAGAAGTACAGACGAATGTGGCCAAATTTGTATGTGAGGCTTACTATCGAAAAGGAATCGGTATCCAAAGCACTGCGGAGATTTGATGGTACCTCTTCTGTAAGTAAGTGGCTGAGAGTGACAAGCTACCGCCCATATTTGTTGCCCGCAAGCAGCATGCGCTCAGAGTACATATTCTAGCTTATGTGTGGGTCAGGAGAGTATCGCCTGCCAAGCAGCACTGGATCCACTGCACTACGGATATTATGAGGATGGTAATGGCCAACTGACACCGATCACAACTGACTTTCCTCCAGCACTAAAGACCATTATCGACATGGTACGCTGTGACTGTAAAGGAGATTGCTCTTCTCAAAGATGCTCTTGTAGGTACAAAAAGTTGCCATGTACGGGACCCAATGGGAAAATAATGAAGACCTCTACGACAATCATGCATCGGACGATGATGATGTTTGAAAATTATTTGGTGAAAATGATTGCTGAAAGTTATTGCTGAAAATTACCACTGAAGTACTCCAGTATACCATGGACATGATTGTTGTTATGATCTTACATAGGTTCTAGTACAATGACTTCAACATAGCGTGTTGCCTTTGTAAACAAAAATGTCAAACAAAATGTTAATTTTGGTGCAGTAGCCTATAGCACAAACCCATTTATTGTGGTGTGACGTCACATTAGCGATGACGCAACACCAAAGGCGATTTGACCGGGCAAG
>JAAAKL020006142.1:0-18368 GCA_010016065.2 Carybdea cf. marsupialis auct. non (Linnaeus, 1758)
GTGGATTCAAAATTCCCATTGACTAGGTGAAGCTTTGAAACATTAATCGACACGAATGCGCTTACGTAAACTGTAGTATTTTTATCATTGAAGAAAATTAATCTCGAACTTATGGAATAAGCTAGGACTCTTACTGTAGCATCTCCAACTACTGATAATTTAGGTAATTGAAAGTAGACATAAGCGAAAAAATAAGATATTAGTCATTAGAATACAAAGTTCAAATGAAATATGACATGATGCACATTTTTTGACTTATAAATCTTAACATTACAAAAAGGGACTGTGTTTAAGCTAAAAAGAATATAATTGGCCATTCTAAGCAGGGATCTAACTTTTTAACCAAAAAATGCATTGGAATAATTTATGAGGTCTTTATGGAGTTCCATATTAGATAAGCAACGTTTACACTTACATCCTAACATACTTTGCTGGAAATGTATTCTAGTAACAAATTAGCTCTGCTTTGATTTATGTTTGCTATTATATATTTCCAGCGTAGTGTCTTGTCGAAAATCATGTAATCAAAAACGAGACGGAAAGCGCAAAACACATATTGACTATGACCTTTCGCTCATAACACATATTCAAATTTTGCAAAAATACAAGAAGAACAAACAAATTTCAATATTAGCCATCGCCATGTAGTGGAATGTAAAATATTGCAAAGAAATTCTAAAGAAACTTAATTCACCGCCCTCGCTCCACTACAGGAATGAATGATGTCAGGAGGTAAAGGTTTTAACTTTCAGGACCTCCCTCTGTCCCCCGAGAAATCAAATTTTCTGCCCTTCCTATAGACAATCGTGACTGTTGCCCCACGCAATTCAATTCATTCCAATGATTCCTTGTATATTTTACAGCTGATTTATAAGTATGCTGTAATAGTTGTTAAGTGGATAATAAAGAGGAATTCTTTTTTGATTAAAGATATTTCCAAACTTTGCCTAATATGTTTTGTTGGACGCATATTTCCTGTCTTGCTTTGATTGCTATTTAGAGGGTTTTAATTCCTTTAAAATTGGTTTTATCAAAACAGATGTGTGGAAAGCCCCTGTCTTTATTCCGGATCGACAGAACTTCCAGCTGAAGAAATTACCACACTCATTAAACGATTAGGAGCTCCCAGCAACAAGTGCCTGATCTTTCTTAGATTTATGCAGGTACTTCATTTGCTTTGATGTGCTAAGGTCAAGTTCACTGCTACAGCAAAGCTGGGCCTTCGGTCGGCAATACAATCGCCAAGATTTCCTATAGCGCAATGCCTTGTTATTCTCGTAATAAGGTGTTATGATGACCTAGCGTTTGCTCACTTGTGTTTCTAGAGATTCCCATGTTATACGTTGCCTCGTATGTTCAGACGTTTACTATGTTCCAGGTATTCCTGCAGGAATTTTGTAGAAAGTTATTTGCTACTAATATTTTATTATTTTATTATTTGTTTGCAGCAGTTGAGTAGGTAGCAGGTAGAAGAAAAGTTAAAAGTTAATGTTGCAGAAAGAGGGATTCATACTTAAAAACGAATCTAGATCAATGAAGTAAACAATATGAAGACGCTGGTTCAGAAATTGATACAATGATGTCAATTTGCCAACCTGTTTAAGGAAATTGCAGACGTCCAAAAACCCTCCAAAAACCCTCTGCAACCACAAATATAAGGTGTCTGCTAGGTATTACATCTTACTACAGTGTTATCAAAACTCCTCAAAATTAATGGTTTCCTTTCTTCCGTGATGATATTTTATGAAAATCTACATATAAGCGTGAACATATTTATGGCATTGGAACAGATAACATACATTTTAATCACCATTTGGGGAATCCATTATAAATAAGCCTAAATTATTTTTCCTTTTGGCTACATAAAATGCTCAATGGCTATCTATCAAGAACGGAGGCTTCTCACAGTCATCACATCCGTTTAAAATTCGTTAAATATTCGGATGAATATCACTTTAAAATCTAATGACCCGTTGAAATACCAGCAAGGATAACGACTAGAGCTTATGATGCACCCATGAAGATCAATTCTATACTTTAAGGCATACATCCAACATGAAAGCGTAAAGGATTTACGAACACCTGTCCTTCTATATAGAGAGAAGTTAGAATTTAGAAAGAGGGCACACGAAAAATAAGCACATTTAATATTTAATATTTTATCTATTTATTCAGGCCTTTTCATTACCGTGCATCAGCCCATCAGAGCACTCCAAACAATAGAGAACCTACTACCAGGGAATTGAAACCCCATTTTCAGCGCCTCTAGTCACGCTATAGATTTCTGCGATTGACTCTGTTTTAGGGTGTGCATTTTGGCATAGTTTTGGCAGCAATTTCTAAGCACGTGATAGACATGAAGAAGACTGTTTTCGATCGCGTGCATGATGTCATCAGCGCTAGCCAATTAAGGTTCATAGGAAATATCTTTCTAGAATGATTATTGTAGTAAACACCACGGCGACATTATCGTGTTGCTACTGCCTAGTATGTCAATAATGACTGCCAAGAGAGATATGTACTGCATGCATCGGGGGGTGGGGGTGGGGGGAAGTCTGTGGAAATGATTAACAAAAAACAGAGGCTCACTCAACGCTGTTTATCCCTTCTATTTGTTTTTTGAAATAGCATTGAAGAGCTTTGTATGTTGTCTCGCCGCTTTAATGTATAAAGTTGAGTTTAAGAGCACTAAAAACTTCAATATCCTTTGATATACACGTACAGTACATCAGAAATACTGCTTAAGAGATAAGGATTTGTCGTCTCCAACCACAATTCTAGTTTACTGCGGTTTTTCTGCGCAGCCTGACCCTACTATAGAAATAAACCAATCATAAGTTTACTACTTAACAATTCCTTTCTAGGATTCTTCAAATGTATTTGCACGTTATAGCCACGTCACAACAATTCCTAAATTTCCATACAGCTTTAAGGATAGGACGGCAGAAATATTTGCCTCCTTTAAATCATCATCCTCATTTAAATTCCGTTATGATGTCTAAATGATTGTATTCAAGAACTTTGACCGCTTTTAAAAATTGTAAAAATGGAAAAACGTCATTTGTACGATTGTAAAACATCGATCGCAAAACGATCGCAATCGAAAGCGGGACTTAAAGCGAAACCAAAGTTTAGGTCGTTGGATCTTCCTCTCGATATTTTCAAGAATCAGCTATAGAAACTGTAAATGATTTATCATTGAGCGTATTTTTGCTTCTATTTCGTATGTGGTTACACATTCGGGCTCATTAGTGCACCATTCAAAAAATTATTGTGAGAAACTTTAGTGCAAAGAATTAAGATTTAGGATTCAAACTCGACCCTTGCTAGTAATGGGCATATGGACTTATGCAGTAGTGTCATCATAGCCTTCCGTACGTGTAGAAAAGATCTTTATATTTTTCTCTTGTGGAATCCATTCATGGTAACAATTCAGTCAAAACAAAACTACTTTTAAACATTTGTATGCTTCAATAAAGTATTTATGCTTTTTGAGTCCACTGATTATTTTCGCTTCGGCCGACTTTTGCATTGTAAATGTACAATGCTATATAATTTAGTAATAATTGCTATCAATTTCTTAATTTTCTGTCGTTTATTATTGTTATAGGAAACAAGACGTAAAAACAAATGCAGTTGCTTAAAGGAAATTGAATATCGATTTTTCACTTTTGTCTTTTAGAAGTTTAGTTTCTTGAAGGCAGGCGTCTATCGTAACATACACATGGCGTGTTGCTACGATCTAGTACAATGCGTTAAATATTTGATTGCTTTAGGCATACAAGTAATACTATAGAGACCACCAATACGTACTTTACAATCTTATAGATAATTGTGGGTAAGTTAAGTCGTTGGCAAGTAACATAAAACAGAAAAATTTACTATGATTAGTCTATGGTAAAGCGTTTAAAGTAAACAACTTTCTGGGACCATATCTTTTATATTTTACGTCAAAACCCTTGATACAGATTAAGCAAATTTTAACTATATCACTAAAAATAGGGCTCAGAGCATCAATAATTTATCCCTACTTCTATGCGTTTACAACTCCATTATACCATAAAACATTTGCCGCTATGTACCACGTATACTACTGCAGCCAATATTCTTCTTAATTTGTAGTTAAAAAAGCACAGTGGGCAGAATCTCGCTCAAGCTTACTTACGCAGCGTTACTCCCCATGATGGGCATTCACCACTTAATGGGGCAATAGGTTCATTTTTTTATACTTTCCGCATATTTGCTACCGAGCAATACCTTAACTGTCTTACGTTTTCACATTTTACATAATGTAAAACGTTAGTCATGCTAATATGAATTCGTGTGATTATTACCTTGCTATGGTATTCTTTATATGTTGCAATCAGTTGGGTATTAAGATCAGAATCAAGACCAGTAGATTAGTAAACCTACCAATCTCAGAATCTGCTCACGTTGAAATCTGAGATTGCCATATAATTGATAGTATTAGTGTTATTACTATTATATACAATACCATACGACACTAAGATAATGTAATGCGTTACTATATGACATTGAACAATGCTATAGGACATAAAACAAAACTGTAAAACACCACGATACTCTGCATTATTTAAAGGTACTTTACGATACTATGCAACATTATACGATACTGCAAGACACTGTACGATAATATACTACTTTATAAGGAACTGTACGACAACAGGATATAATACGATGCTGCAAGACACTATGTTATACTATACTATACTATACTATACTATACTATAGAACGCTATACTGAGCTACGCTGAGATGTAATATAATTGTGGATTCTTCCGTCGATATTGACGTATGGGAGCTCAACTGGTTGATCATCCGATAAACCTACTCAGTAAAGTATAGTGAAAGTGGCCGGTGAGTAGTGAAAATGATTAGACCACAGTAGCCGATTTCTCCAGATAACCCAATAAGCTTCCCATCCAGATACGGGCAATGTAAATTTACATTGAAATATTTACAACGTCAAGTTGTTATGAGTAGAAAAGTAACTGGGGCCTCCAATCCGACCATGTATGAATATTTTTGGAAGCAAAAAAAAAAGACAGAGAATTTTGCAACATGAATGTTCTAATTCAACTAAAAGGTGCCAAACAAAACGAAAAATCTGAAAGAAGTTTTCGAGACAGAGCTAACATTACTATCTTTCGTTTTAATTGACCCTCGCTTGAGACAGCAACAGACAACATATCAAAACGAGGCAATGGCCTATCTAGGTTACACTTGAAAATGTGTGACAAACTCATTACCTACATTATCTAAACTCTTTCTCTGGCAAAGGAATGACATCATTCCATAATTTTGCTGTTTATCCTCACGAACTCTACAACACTTCGTTTCTGGTTCCCCTACACAACTGCCACAATTCACATGCTTGAACCTCTAAAGCGGCTCACACACTCACAATGTCGTTCACAGTAGTATTGGCGAGATAATTACTGACCGTTATTTGACGTCCTCCAGAAATGAAATTGTCCTAGTGTCCCTTGTTTTATGGGCAGGTTGATATTCTACGGGAGACTTTCAATCTGTCTAAACAATGTATGCATTCTCGACGCATTGTTATGTCAAACATTTCAGAGGAATATTATTTTTGATCTAGTTTTCATCATTATGAATTTAATTTTACATACTGCAATCGTAATTCGTACTTAAACGTAGACCGGAATAAGTAACTCCGGTCGTGCAACTTTCCCAAAAATGCTATTTCCTGAGCTCTTCTATCAATTTGTAACTGTACTTACTATACCTACAAAGCTATCTTTTGGATAACTTCCAGCTTTGCCAATCAATACAGCAAATACTAGATTTAGCGTTAGGTTTTCCTCGATTTCTCAAAATCTGTGTTCGTTCTTCGCAAAATACATATGATTGTGTCACGTACAGTTTTTGGACTCTCATTTTCATTTGCTATACAACCAATCTTATCATTTTTAACTTTCTTGATTTCCTTTCTGCCTTGCAGCATTATCATCATCAATATCCTGACTGTTTGTACCACCTAGCAACGACTAGTTGAAGGAATATTTTAATTCCAACAAGTTATAAAAGTAACCCCTGGGGTTACCGCATGCAAGACAATGCTGTTGGTTACTACATTTAGCTACGTTAAAAAAGTTGACAACACTAGCAAAGAGGTGCTATAGTGAAAAGAACTACCTCCAAGCCGGCCTGAACGGCAAGTTAAAGGCCACAAACATTAACTAATCCAGGTTGTGCATGTTGCTTTTTAGTTTGTGCTGTTTCACAAGTAAGGTACGCATACGATTTCAAGCCAAACAAAGTCGAGAGTAAGCATATGTTGATCTTCGACGATCAGTAATACTATAGTTAAGTCGTGATGGGTCAGAACCCACCAGGTAGATCGGTCCATCAAGCAGAGGTATTTTTTGACGGATAGGAGAATGATGCCTCTATTCATGATGATGGACCTATAAGCATCGAATATAAAGGCAAGCAAGAGCTTTCAGTCATCGTGTACTCTTGGTGAGAAAGGCAGGTGCAATACTACCTGACACGACGCCTTGAATAACAAATCAATCTCTATCAATATGCATATTCATACGGGGAATGAAAATCAATGAGCTGCAAAGGGAAGAAAAGAAGCATTTGTTAGTTAGTTTAAAAGGCTAATTTTTGACTGATCAAGTGACTGCTAAATTATATGAGCTTGGAGCTGGCATATTTACTCCTCATATACGGCAATGCAGAGAAAACAATGGCAGGATCTATTAAGGTTGTTTAATTTACCTTTTCATTTCTGTCTTTTTATCGAAAGATTGATTTCAGGTGAAACTTATATGCTGGCAACACATCCTGCAATGGCCATGGAAGATGGAAAATTCAATTTGCGAGTACTGGAAGTTACATTCTGTAGAGAAGTGGAGAGTGTGAGGTCCACGAATAAAAAGATTACTAATCAATAAATAGAACCCGCTGATATTCTATTAAGAATGTTCCAGTGGAATTACAGCAACCAAAGAGACCTATCTTTGCAACATAAACGAAAAGCAACGAAAAATCACCCAACTGCAAAGTTTTAGGTACAAAGTAGCTGCGACTTTTCAGTACTCTATTGCTTCCAGGTAGGTACTGCATAAAATCTTCATTGCTGTAGAATTCTTCTAAATAACCTGCTCGAAATGATCTATGCAGCAGTTAAGATTTTTATCTATATTGAGTTTAAATCCCCATTAATGACACATAAATATCGAAAGAAGTCTTAAAAGAAGTGGATCAGTGACTACTTTGACCGAATCATTGGCAGGGCAATGACAGAAAGTATTCCGCTGTTCCCATATGCTTGCTCAGGTAGGATTACATAGTTGGTTCTTTGTCTACTCCCAGATATTAAAACTATAGTAAGGCCATTATATTGAGAATAAATGACGAGAATTCCACACCCAAACTCAGCTGCTGTGCAGAACTTGTCTTTGTATATTTGCAAGGTATAAGATCTAGGGAGTAAATTAAGAATCACCTGATGGTTCGAGGCATACCGTTGCAAAGGTGACATGTATTTCAACATACTAACCGCAGAGGAAAGACATGTTCTGCTGCAAACACCGTTTCGCATCAAAAATTGACTGCTATAGATAAGAGACATCCCACGTAACAGCAATATGAACTTGAATGCCTTACACTCTAATAAACATTTTAGGCAAGGCAATCATTTACATTTACTGACAACGTAACTCTAGCTTATTGCATGAAAGTGATATCTCCGGTCACTTCTCAACTACAAAAAAATGCTGCAAAGTAATCACTTTCTTGTTTTTTAACGTACCCTTAGATGCGTACGTTTACTATAAACTAAGGATCTGGATTGTTGCCATTACCGTTACATACGGGATATGCCAAGATTGCATAATCATTT
This sequence comes from Carybdea cf. marsupialis auct. non (Linnaeus, 1758), assembly GCA_010016065.2. Lineage (NCBI taxonomy): Eukaryota > Metazoa > Cnidaria > Cubozoa > Carybdeida > Carybdeidae > Carybdea > Carybdea cf. marsupialis auct. non (Linnaeus, 1758). Next base: position 7,898 of record JAAAKL020006142.1, read on the forward strand.
ATACATTTTTAACATACCTTTCATGAAAACGGTACTTTTGAATCTTAATTGCTAAAAGAAATTGGAGTAAAATTATCTAATGTAGGCTCATCAGCTCTAATAAATCTACTTTTATGCTATGAAAAAATTTTGCGTTGCGACGTCGTGGAAAGAAAACATTTGCAGAAAGGTAAAAGAATAAGGTAATAGAGATGACGGTAAATGACATCGATACTGGCAGGGGCGTAGCAAGAGTCCTCCTTGTCCTGCTGGGCAGGAGTAAAAATCTTCCAAAAATTTTCATAAAAGTTCTATATTACTCTATATATTGTATATTACTCTATATATAGTCTAATAATCAAGTATCAAAATAAGCTCAAACTGTTATTACCGTTTGTTCTGAGAAGAAAAGCCTCTTGTAGATCATGATCTGATGACTTAGCCAGTGCAAAAATACCACCAAGAGTTTTGTCCTGTCTCCCTCAGACACCATGATCTTCTATTGTTTTTGGCAATGAGTCGAGTTTTGCAAATACTTATATTGGCTCATTTCAGAGCTCAGTTTGGAAGCATGAGCTGCATGTTTCTGGTTGCATGGGATGTTTGAGTGTGAAGGGTTGTTCCAGTTTCTACCAGGTTTTACATGGTCTTACTAAAGATGTTTGCCCATGTATCAAATTTCCAGTAAGCTTATTTTAAAATCATGTTTTGGGTGGCTGAAGAGGAAAACTGGTAGATTTTTGGGACGAGAGAAATTTTCTAGCTACATTGCCTACCGCTTAATCTTTCCATGTCGTTTTTGTGCTTAAAATCTTTCTAAAAAGATTGCTTTTTAACGTTTGTATTGTTTTTCTCTTTCCTAAAAATAGAGCAGGACCCACTTTTTTACCTGTCTACACCGTTGGATGCTAGATTTACTCCGGTCGCCCGATGAATCATTTTTTTGATGTTACCTGCAGAAGAGATAAACTCACATATTTGACTATTATGTATATTGTACATTGTATCTACTTATCTAAAACAGCATGCAACAAATACAAATATTGCCACCAGAACTTATACCCAAAACATGTACTGGCGCGTCGTACCTCTCTGCCAACTGTGCTGCTAGAGCACGATAGGAGACATTACTGACGTTCCTATTTGCCACAACAGTTCTCAATCCGCCATTGGTAGACATAGACATTTTGATTGACGAAATTTGAAGGTCAGATCCCATGTGGGACATAAAACAACTGGAAATACAATGCTTATGCCATGTCATCAGTCCAGAGAACATTGAAAGTTTCCAGGCAAGTAGGTAACCACTCAAATCCATCAGGAATGCTAAGCAGCTACATTTCTCTAACTATTTCAACCCTACTTTGCTGAGGTTCCATCTTGAACATTCAATGGGCGTGCAACAGATATTTTGAGTGACCGATTTAAAATGTACACAGAGATTAACAAATAAAGACAAGGTTAAATTTTTTTCCGGATAGCCCTAATTTTATAAACGTTCCCAGACAACAAATATTTGCATACCTCAGTGCTACCCTGTAGCCATATAATTTTGCTTTTAAATGATTGCTATCAAGTCACGTTGAAACTAAATTTGTCTTTTATCTGTTTTAGTTACCGAGAATAAGAGACGACATTTCTTTCCAAATCATTTCAAATTTATTGGGTGAACAAATGCCGAACCTGATCTCAGCTTCGGTACCGTTGTCAAGAGCTTAGTATATTCGGTAAAGTGAACATATAGAACAAAAATATAAGATAAAAATATCACAGTGTTCTTTTAGATGACGCTGTACTACAAAGAGACATGGTCAAGGAAACTGCTATAGTTCAAAGCAAAACTATTGCAAACCATGTATGCAAGTCAGGAAATGCTATGAAGTTATCGAAGTGGGGAACACATGAAGCAAACATGCCCATCCACGCAATAGGTACAGAAGGCGTGACTTTAAGTACTACCTTAAGACGTTGGCAGGTATGTAATAGCGATAGGTGGGCATGGTATACGAAATGTGTTAGCACAGATAGAGTTAGGGGTATATTGAACATATCGTGTATATTTTCAAACCACTAATGAAATATATGCTGGTGAGCCTAGAAGCGTGCGTGCAAGATGCACTTGCAAGTTCAGTAATCCAAAACTGATGATGTCTTCTCTTTGTTATATAAAAACAAACAAACTCGTGATAAACCAACAGTCGCACTGTTGCAGTTGCTCATCGACCTTGTTTATCAAGGCAATCTTAAATCTACTTAGATTGGAGGTAGTTGGAGGGGCGAGGTAGGGTTATTGGTTTTCGTAGTCCTGTGGCTATTTATCTCTCCTAATGTTAGATAAGCGAGTTACTTTACAAACTTTGTGACTTTTGTTTACCTTTTTTGTGAGCATTTTCAAATCACTGTTTTCGAAATTCGCCAATGATAATTGTATAATTAGCCCATCATGGAGTACGCACATACAACACGGAATGTTAAGCAACAAAATTATTGAGGAATAAGGTACAATAAGGTACAATAAGGTATTTGTTGTTATTAACTGCGTGTAAAATACTTTAGGCAGTCAGTTCTGTGTTCATTAGCTTTTCCACCTTACATATAAGCTTGTCATACAGTCAAAAGTATTTTAAAAATAGTTTGTCGCATGGTGTTTTGGTACTTGTCAGCTTCCGGCTGTGCTGTATTATCATCGCCTTTGCTTTAAATGATAACCTTACTGTTTGGTGGCTTACAGTTGATTGAAGAATTCTGAAATTCTGAATTCTGAAATTTTGGCGAAGAATTGTTATCAATTCTTCCATAGGCTGGGAAGAAAACCTTCAGACTACAAGAATATACGCTCTTCGTACTCACGTTATTGACTGTCGAGGTACAGAAGAGAACTTTAAGCTCCTTTACATAAAAATTAAAAATTTAAGTACTGACCAGAATGCAAGCGATAAGTTTTAACAAATGATAGTATTAATTGCATAATCTAATCGGCAAAAGATAATCCTTAATCTGATGCTCTGAGATAAGTAATAAATAATTTTACTCCTCACTTTTTTTTATACCTGTGTAAATTTTTTTGAATATAGATTGTGAAGCATCAATATGTAAAATTTGGACGAATAGGGAAAGAGGGGCAGAAGGGAATGTACCTTGCACTGGTAATTCTCTGGTTTAATTCCAGTTATTAACGATATGTGTGAAGAGACAAGATCCAAATGAACTATTCAGGATGAAGAGCTTTCATCTGTTCTTATCTCTGTTTTGGTTTTGTTTAGTTTACTTTTTTGGTTCTTAATTGATTTTGTTGTTTAGTGTTTTAGGGGCTTTTGAAAACGTTAATTTGTTGGAATTGTTTTTTTGCTTTTTGCTTGCTTTGTTCTCTGTTATTTTTTATTTGTTTGTTTGTTTTTAATTTTAATCCTTTGTTAATAGAACAACGAAAACCTGTTTTTGGTACCATGGTTTATTAGCCTTACAGTAGAAACTGTCATACTGTTATATGTTATAAGTAACGTTCATATATAATTTCAGATATAACCTATATACAGTTTTTACTTCTTTACTTCTTTAGTCATTTTGCAACTCAGTTTGTAAGTCTTTTTAACACAATTTCTTTAGTATTCTTCAGGATATGGCTCTACATACAATATTCAGAGGTGCACTATCCACTTCTTAGCATAGAGTCTTGCAAATGTTAGCTCTTTGTAGCACTCCAGAATGATATTCAACACCTGCGATAATGTTTGTGCCATATTGACGGATGGTAAACCTAATTAGGCACAGAAGACTTCAATTGCATTGTTCCCTTGGTAAAGAAGCCCCCTGTATGAAATCTTAATAGCCCTAAAAACCTAGCTAAAGTATAGCACCAGCGTTTATAAGACAAAAAATAAGGTTATTGATGGCGTAATCTATAACATTTACTCTGTGTTGATACGTTTGTTCTTGTTAATATATACTTAATTCCTAACGTAGGGATGCTAAATTGAGTATTGAAACATTTTGGAGAGTAACAGTGTTGCCTCGTACTGACATTGATGAATAAAACTGTTTACCAATATCATGAAGAAGCGAATTAAAGCCTCAGAATTAAGCTTAAGTATTTATTCTTTTTTAAACTGAAATAACTTTGACTAAGAAATCCGAAGTAAACTGATGACATGAAAATTTTATGTTGTGTTATCATATATGCGAGGTCTGGTCCCTAGCCAGGAAAAAATACAGTAACTTAGAATCGCACAAAGAAGCTTAGGATATTAATACGTAATTTTTTTAATAAAAACAGGTTGAGAAGATATCAAGCAATCAACATAGGACTAGATGTGTTGGGTAGTTTCATGGGATCTCGCTTGGCGACAACTACCAAATATCGTCTTTCAGACATCTCTGGAACTAATTAAAGAATCTTACGTTCTGGCAACATTACCTTTCGACCACAAGGTTATCAGTACCTGTAAAATATGGATGTGTGCAGTCTCAGAGGAGTCCATCATAGAGAGGTGACAAAAAAATGTAAAATGTCTTCTCAGTGTTATTGGTTGGAATTCGTAATCTGTGAAGTCTATTCTGTCTGTCCTCTTAATGTCGACAACATTAATGAAGCATGCTGTCGTATAGACACTAATGTTGAAACTCATATTCTTGGTAAGAACCAGGAATGAAACGTATATAGGAATATTGGCAGTTAGGTGGTTTGGAAGACGAGAGAGGTAGAATCACGTGCAATTTTCACATATTCTTTCAGTACATGTATTCTAGTTTCCACTTCATAGATAGCTTCTAGTCTCTTGAATAAGTGGATGCTGTACGCTACTATTAAACATTAAAAGTATTGATTGATATAAATCGAGCCTTCAAATGATACTTATGATGAGTTTGCATACCATGAAGATACCGCTAACTACTTTAGGTATAAAACATAGGCCAGTATTGATATGAAAGCGGGTGATGATGATGATGATGCCTTCCGGTTTCTTTTGCAGCTCGCCGAAAATCTCCATTTATTGTTAGTGATGCCATTATTTATGTGTTCTTTGAAATAAAACAACTTTTGTTTACAAATTTGTTGTTGTTCGATGTTTACAAACTGAAGATATTAAAAGAACCCTTTTGTTGATTTATCGTTCTTAATTCAACAAGAGCGTTATTGACATGCGTCAGCTGTCAAGTTACCATTTTGGATCGCCGGATTAAAATGACCTGCGCTTTACCATGTCAGTTATATTTCGTCCGTCCCCGACAGCATCAAACTGTTACTGACGTCTATAGAAGGCTGACGTTTGTTGGTTGAATACTAATCTCATCAGCTGCGTTCTTTAAGTCCGATATATATGACTTTCTACAGTGCAATGTAATATCAACATCAGTTAACTTATGAAACATACAATCAAAGTAGATTATGTTGCAAAATCTTGCCCAGCAACTTATGACCTCAGCGAGTTTGATAAAGTTTAGCCTTAGTGTAGTGCTGTATCAATCCTCATTGATAGGAGATATTTCTTAGGGTTGGATGTGTATTTTTGCTCGGAGATAAACGATTTGAAAAGGCTACATGCAGAACGATTGAAGTTAATAATAATCCTTTTAAATGTGAAAGATCAATGATAGCTGAACTTGTCATTATTTCGTTAACTCTATCGTAGCATTCTTAACAGATGGTAGTGCAATGTATATCATACATGATTCATGCATGAAAATCGCAGCAACAATTTTTCAGATTATATGTTTAATCTGTTTTCTATGCTCAATCTAGCTAGATAATTATTTTTATGAATAAGCGTTATGAGTGAGTAAGACAATGAAATATAGGCCTTTTCAGATGCATCCGATTGCTACTATTGTGGTGTCAATAACCATTTTGACAAAAAATATCCGTAATATCATAGGAGCTTTATATAATTATGTAGTGTCTCTTATGCTTTCTGTAATGTATAACAGGTACTTTTTTGTCTTGGTGTCAGTGGCTGACTGAGTATCTATCCTTGCTGAACCCCGTTTTCTTCAAATTCGATGGGTAAGGGACTCTATGTGTCATATCTTTATACCTAGATTGGGCGCCAGTAACCCAAATGTGAGGCCATACATAACGAGCAAATAGCTCCTGTCTCCATTCTCAGCTCTATATACAGAGTCAAACTAAAGTCAGAGCTATCTTACATTATCAGGTTCATTGTCATTTTTTGCAATAATAATAATAATCATTATTATAGGCCTCATTACAATCATCAGAGGTGTCATACCTGTCACAGCAGCTATTTTATAATTCTATTCTTATTTTATGTTATTATTTTAGGTTCTAAATTCTGTATATCATTAACATTATTATAATGATATTTATCATCATTACCAGCAGCAACCATAGCATTGTCACGTCATGAATTCTGGAGTTAGTACACTAAAGGCATTGCTATGTGCATCTTCATATACACGGAGTTCCTTAGAGTTTCAAAACGACACTATAGGGGGCTGCCACTCACTTATGACACATCTCTTTGTTATGCTATTCTGCGTGTATTGGAATATTGTCTTGTTCAATACCTTAGTTAGTCTGTCGTCTTGTTACTTCTAACCATGCCTACCTTTTTTCCTCCCTTTCAATAAGCAGAACTATTGACGACAAACACTTTCTTATTCTTCGTCCCACGTTTCCCATAAGTGTGACTCGTTATAAGTAATATGTAATGACTTGAAATTTCTGATCAATAATAGCATTCATTAGATACCTATACGTGAATGCTTTACAAAACTTTATTATGAGTGGTCAATTATTACCAAAACAAATTGTTACTCATGTACCTTAATTGCATCTCACAGCTTTAGCATTATATATTGGTAAATATTGAAATGCCCTAGGTTTTTCATTCTTCCTTTCAGTAGAGGAAAATATAAGCATTTACTAGATTGAAACCAATTTAAACGAAAGTATGGCAGAACATTGCATTACGTGGAAGGTGTGTTTGTTTATAGCTTTTGTAAAAAATGGACTTTTTGAATTGACTATTTCAGACTAACATGTATCCGGAAAGACATCAGTGTCAGTAGAAAACATTGTTAATGTAGAATGACGTTAATGTGCATCAGACATTGAGGTAGTCTAACAGTTCTGTCCCATGTGAGAAAGCAAATAGCTATAGACAGAGGCAACACGTGAGAGCAGATGTGCATCAATACACGAGTGCATCATACCAGTGCAAGAGGCAACATTGTTCGCTACGGTGGAAGATATAACGAAATCAAAGACAAAATGGAAAAAAGATTACAAGAAGAACCGGATAAGATATTAAAGCAGAACTAAATAAAAGTTTAAGACATGTATTATTTGATATTCCAGTATCACTAAGTTGGTGTGTTATTTGATAATGGATGTTGCACTTGTAGTATTGCGTGTATCTTTGCTGTCAAAAGGCTTGTAGCTGGAACATAGAAGGTTAATACCAAACGACTGTGCATTGCATTCTCATTGGGTTTTCAAAAATATGAAACAAGCGTAAAACGGCTCAAGGCTATGAGAAGTAGGGTTGAAGTACTATTTTAGATCACACAATTGCATGTCTATGACAGTAGGGTTAGATATTGCAACTTATGGACATAGGTAGACCAGAAACAAATTAAACTCATAGACAATTATTATTCCTGTATAGTCTCAGCAGCACCATCCTAATTTATTTTCCAAGCTCTAAATATCTGAGCACATGCGTCCCCATCAGAGGCATGCTAAGATGCGAGGAGACTTTGGGGAACGGTTTACTTTACTTAACAAAAACACAGCATTATTTACACTAATGAGATGTCGCACATTTGTTATAATAATCAAAATACAATATAAATTAAAGATAATATCAGTTTCACCTTCCTCTCTGTTTACCTGTAAAGCAAGATTTCATGAAACCTTAACCTATTCACCAATACTACTGACACCCACAACTTTGAATTTTGATACATCAGTTTTCAAATAATATCAAAAGTTATGACCAAAATTGTCACCGAATAAAATGTGAAGCTCCATTTTATACTTAGAAGCCATCCTAACATAATCATGCTCCAATCACTTTCCTTTCAGGAGTCGGATTTCTTTTTTATAATACTGTGATCAAACTAATGAGATTCGAATTCAAGATACTTGTTTTCTTCCCCTTATCGATATTTTTGTAACGTGTTGGCATACTTTGTTAACAAATAGCTGTTTACGTTATAACTGTATAACGTATACACATAATTTACACTAGAGATGGAGTGAAATAGGAAAGGATGTGTTACTACAGGCAAATGGAGAAAATGAGTGACAATTAACGTCACAAGGCTTCTCTCCTTCCCGCAGTTAATATTCACACCTAGTCACAAACTATAATTCGTGGTAAGAATTACAAGGAATGAAATTTTCATCCTTTCATTGCCTTTTTGTTTCATGATATATGGTGAGTAATGACAAGGGGCTAATTAACCTTAGACAACCCTTGTTGATATCTGATCACGACTGCTGCTAATTATTTTTATGTTCACAAATTACTTCATATAACGGCAAGCCAAGACTTGCATTTGCGATCTCATAGTACAAGAAATCACGCAAGCACCCCCTGTCACGAACTATTTCGTGCTTTACGTTCTATAATTAGCTACATCTACATTTCCTAGGACAATGTAAAGTTGTTCATGATAATATAAATAATATATTACCATTCTTCAACCTTCCATTAGTATTCACAAGCCAAAGAAAGTAGAAAGTTTGCTGATTTGTAATTTGTTCGCATGCCAGCGATTTCTTGTGCTAAGGCATATTTTGGATATTACTTTAAGCTTTAAAAAGACGGCAGAGAAATAGCACACATATAAATGAAGAATTTCGAACCCTTGACACACGCAGTCCTGGCATTTGCTCTGCCAACGGAGCTAGGGAATTTCTGGTGATATCATATATTTCTTTTCCAGGCAATAGATACTGATCCTCGACCTGTGAACATGCATATCAGGCTGTACGCCATACTTAAAACCAGGCTCTCTGTGCCATTCTGACTTGACTGTGGAAGGAGCAGCCACCAACGAATTGCAGGGTCTAAAGACCATTGAAAATTGCAAAGTGTTTTTTAATGAAGAAATCATTTGAAATGATTAGTTTTGAAAAGAATAAATAGAATTGATAGATTTGTAGAGTATGTCATCAGGAGAGTTCATCTAACTCAGTTGGTAGACCACACACTTGCAATACATGGATCACGAGTTCCAAACCCAGTGGTACCTAATTTTCTACTTCTCGAGTCTCTAATGGAAACCTATTGTATGAAATCTTCTCTTTTTAAAAGCATAATGTTATGTTTGTTATGCTGCATTGTGGTGTGCGTTACGTCACGTGGTCATATGACATACTTGTTTAATGTCCCAGGACCACTTTATTTCGCTGAGCTGGACATCTTCTTGCTCCGGCAATAAAATTGTTCAGTTTTTGCGAATTCAATATACTTTGCTTTAATGCTGCCAATGCCACGTTACTCATCTGTATATATCTCAAATACGGTAAGTTTGAAAAGATCATCGATGTTTTGAGATGTGCTGAAAGTTTCACTTGGATAGGTCATCAGTTTTGAAAAAGTTTTTCTTCATCTTTACGTACAAAAGCATGAAAACCCTCTGGCAATAACACGTATACGTTTGACATATAGGTTAATGGTTCTCTTTTCATGTATTGAGAACCCAGATGCATAATAATTTTAACATTTTAACTCCTGTTCTTTATTCTTTCTGCTTTCTTCCATATTCTGTACTATTATTATATTATCATCATCATGAAAGGGTGCATAGCTAAACATTTGGACAAAATTAAGCGGTTTGTTGACACCAGACCACCAGGCATTTTAGGGACAACAAAAGATACGTGGACAAAGCTAGTTCCAACTCTTAAAGTATCATTGACAAAGGTCGGATGTAGTATACACTTGAAATTTAGAAGGCGTCCTTTATCAATAATACCAAGTCCTTGATCAACAACAAGATGCAGCGTCCGGAATTACTTTCCAGGTTTAGTGCTCTGGTTTTCAGTGCCGTGCAAACAAAATTCCTTTTACTATAGGCTTGCTTTTTTGGTTTTACCTTCGACGTTAACATGAAGGTTTTTCTTCAGCATATACAAGTAAAGTAGGAATTTGTTATATCATCAATGAAAATGAACATGGAATCTTCGAAAGTTGTTTGAAAGCAACAGTGTCGTTTCTCCTCTATTTATTATCAAGACAGTGCTACAGCGTGCGTTTGAAATTATCATCGTCATCATCATCATCATCATCATCTGCATAATCATAATCATTATCATAATCATAATAGTAATATTAATAATAATAATAATTTAACAATAATAATAATAGTAATACTACTACTAATACTACTAATAATAATGATAATAATGATAATAATAATAATAGTAATAATAGTAGTCTCCTCCTTAAGACTTGATGTGACATCCCACATTGTGCGACTGGGGGAAGAGACAGCACTAGAGGCAGTAGAGGTTGTAAGT
>JAAAKL020006143.1:0-18366 GCA_010016065.2 Carybdea cf. marsupialis auct. non (Linnaeus, 1758)
TCAGTGGCCCTTGGCAAAGGTGATCAAAGTCTTACCCAGTAGCGATGGACAAGTACGTCAAGTTAAGTTGCTGATGGCAGACAGTGCTTTGGATCACAAGGGAAAACGCCAAAGGCCAGCCGCTACCTTGGACAGACCATCGAATAAAGTTGTTTTGCTATTATCGACAGAGGACTCGACAGATAACAAGCAATAACTGTGTAACCGGGGATTCCCCGACGAGGAGCCATACCTAACTCTAGTTTTTTATAAAATTTTCTTCAATAGCTAATTTTAGGCAAACGAACTCATAACAGTAACTTAAGTTTTGTTAATTAATTTGAAACTAATACGATAATGTTTCATCCCTTCGTTGTTAACTGTATGCCACAGTTAGGGGAGCCATGTCACTGCAGTGCGATACAGTGAGTCAGCCCCCTGTGGTGCTTACGTTCCGTCACGTGACCACAGGCGTGGCTGTAGTGAATGTACAGGTCTTGCCAGAAAGAGAAACATGTAGTAGTCATGATATTCCTTTAGCGGAAAGAGAAGCTACCAAACGGTATGTAAATCTTTATATTGTAATTCGTCTATTATTATTCGTTTTCGTTTCATGTATCTTATTTACCACATATTATAATCTTACTATTAATGTTACATTCATGTAGAATGTTATCGCGAAGAAATGCCAAAAGTAAAGATGACAGGGTGTCCTTCTTTGGCTCGCGCATTAGCATTGGTTATAGACGAAACTCCTGCGTAGATCGCGGGCAGCCACACTTAGAGTTAGTTTGGGCTAAGCGTTTGGTGCAGTTGATATGTTCTTCGTAGTCTAGTAGCGAAGCAATGTACTTGTAATGTTCTCCAAGATGTTTCATTACAATTTCCACAAGGAGATAATGTTCAGTTTTGATGTGAATAACACAGACCTTCTTCATTTGAGTATTTGGAACAACTCTTGTTATTTGGTATATCTTTGGTTTGTAAGAGCGTACAAAATATACAAATGTTGCATGGATAGGATCAACTGAAAGCTAACGAAGGTCTTTGTGAATTACACAACCTAAGGCTACCTGCACGCGAAGAGGTGTGAAGATAGGACAAGGTGGATGACGAAACCATGGTCTTCTTCTTTTCAGAAAGCAATGGCTCTTTCGTATTCAAAGATGAAAAATTGAATTTGTTTGGGTCCAACGAGATGCCGTGGTTAGGTGGGACAAGCCATATCCTCTAAAAACAAAACCGATTGATTACAAATTTCCCACGTGGTTTGAAGAGACTGGAATAATATTAAACTCGATATGAGCCATCAAAAGTAAATAACAATTGATGAATAAATCAGTTTGAATGTTACATAGGTGCAAATGTGGTTCAAATCGCAACTACTGCAGACTTTAAACAGAATTTGCTCAAATCTAAAGAGAAAATGCTGACTGGGAGAGGCAAGCTGTATTCTCCCAAAGTCAGATTAGTCAAAGATTAGTCAGATCGGCAAGTATGGTTTGTCAAGGACAAATGTATTATGTAGCATATTATTAAAAGATGTCAATTGAATTTCATTAGTTTTTTACATAGACTCAGCCATTGGTGTAGAGCAAATAAACTGCTTGTTTCCATAACTTGCAGATCATCATCAATAAATACCTCACGCATCTCAATATGTCTTTTGGAAGTTCCCTTGATAATAGAGATTTACCTTCGGGATGTTGGTCTCGTTGAATCAGTTTAATTTTGCAGCGGTATACTATACTTTTAGTAGAAGTTTGTTCTTCATTAAACATGTAACGAATTTGTTTAGCTTAGATTAAAGTTTTATGAGCTTCTATAAATTTCTGGGGCACATGCCGCCCTCTGGAATCAGTTTAAGAATGGGTCCTTCAGCCTATTTTTTCCTTTTCGAGCCATTTTGCTGCCACCTTTCTTCCTATTTGAAATTTTCTGATGCATTAGCAAATTAATTTTTGTGTGAACGGATTGTTTGCAAAAATACGATTTGATGACAGTAATAGAATTGCTCTAAGCCATGAAAGGCCTTCGATGTGTTCTTGCTGATTCAAATTCAAAGGGATGCTAACTTTCATGGCTTTCAAAGGGGCTAATTTTGGAATAGAAATCATTGGCGAGGGCTAGTCTTGACTAACCTAAAAACATCCCACCTACACCGGTCCGTCAGCAAGCCACAAACTCAAACATGCATTCAAAGATGGCTGCCGAATAAATGCAAATAACATTTTTACACAAATTGTTTGCAACTCCTAAAATTTACGAATATTTTTAAAGGAAGAAAAAATTGTATTGCTTTCCCGGGGGGGGGAGGGACTATATGACATTAGGAAATGATCCCGAACGAGCTAAGCCCCTCCTAGCCCCCTTCAGCTACGGGCCTGGACCACACCTCTTCAGTAGTTGAAATTTGATACCCCCGGCATTTTATTAAAAGTTTTACTGTATTTTTAGTAAATCACCTGATCATACTAGCCAATCCCCAATTGATCAACTCCCCCCCACCCACATGGTGCATTGGACAAAAGGTCATTCCCGCTTATACTGACTATCGAGATACGAAATGGACAGAATTTAATAACCAAATAAACATGCATGATAGCGAAGAGGAGCAAAATTGAGAGAAATCATTGCCATAGAAATATTCCAGTACTTACCAATTTCCTGAAAATTTACTTTCCGAGTAACAAAACGTATTTATTTGAGTTCCCTCGCAAGCTGGCAAGCTGCATCAGTGCAGTACGTTTCTCGATTAGTCGAGTAGTGAATGCGTAACAAGCAAGGGTTGATCTTTCACCTTTGCTCAATTTAATCAACTTCGTCCTATGACCAGTTATCCTCGAATATACTGTAAGCGATCATATTTGTCCGAATTTTGACTTTCCAGAGATCTCGCATCCCGCCTGTGGGTGGACATACGTGTACTTATAGGAGTTATGGTACTCTTTGCTAGCATTCTAGAAATACAATTTTTGTACATACTCTTGTTTTATTTGCTTGAGAAAGGCATTTGATCACTTTTGGTTTACGGTTTTACCTACGTTTTTGTTTGTTTCCCGCCCAAAACAGTAGTGAAGAACGTTCTTTGACCGAAGTTGTAACCAGACCAGATATATTATAAAATCATTTATCTGTATGAGAGAAGGTTTCGTTATTTTCTTAAAAAAACAAGCAACGCCAACCAGACCAACAGCAAAGTACAGTTAAGTACGAAGTGCAAGTCAATTGCGATGTACAGAGATGCGGTGGTATCCTTTTAAATTGTATTTCGCTAGCGTGTTACTCTCGTTAAATTTAATCGGTAAGCGTGTTCAGAGTTCCCTCGTGTATACTACTAGCTATCAAATTGTTTCATTTATGACTCTTTGAAAATAACACGCCATAGATTCTGTGCGAGAATAAGGCAAGATATGGTAGTACCCAAGGCAGTCAACTGTTTTCCAGTTAATCATACTTGTCATTAATTAAATCCAGGACGATGAGAGCGGGTGCTCATTCTCAATGCGGTTGGAAAGTGTGACGTCACGATTTTGAATAGTTTTGAATTAAGGGGAGAAAAGCTCAACTTTCATGTTACCCTATTAGTGAGAACGTCAATGGCCAAAATTGAGAGTGGCGCCCTTTCCCAACACGGAGACATCAGGTTTTAAAGTTTTGAATCTCTCTAACAAAACACTATTGCTGGTTCCTAACGTAAGGAACCAAGAATTATCAACAGAGTTTTGACCAGAGATTTTTGAGATTTAAACGCCTCTGGTTTAAACACTATGTACACTACAGGTCTGCTACTTTGGGAAATAAGATATTCCAAGCTTGCCTTTCGATATCTGGAGTCAGATTGTACTATTTCCAAAACGTTTGATATGTGACGTCATCCCTCTGCATTTGTATCAATTTCAGGCTCCGCTTTGATTGCCTTTTTCCGTCTTTAGGGTAGAGACTACTTATTCTAGGCTACGCTCAAAATGCTACAGAAAACCCCCCAAAACATAAAAACAACTTCTTACTCGAAGTTTGATCATACATCGAATTATCACTGTAACTGTGAACGTATCCATGTGAAAGAAGGCAGCTGGGAGGGTAAAATCCCTAAAGGAGCAGTGTAATTATCTCTTGGAATCTCTTTGAGAGAACGGGAGGGCATGTACGGTGCTAGATATTAAGAATTTACTCGAGCCACAGTAACCTGGTATACTGTGTTTTCTGTACCAGAACTTTGTAACATGGTGATGGACGGAAAATAGAATAGTGGCCATAGATTATAAAGATCAAGCTTGAAAGACCTTAGAAGTAATCAAAGAGCTTCTACTCGATTTGTGAAAGCTTCATATGCAACACACGCACACTGTGATGATTCATTCAAGTCTCTTAAATCATGCCCATTGATATGACATTGCTGCTCCTCCATAGTTTTTTTTTCACTCACTTATATGCCAAATTCCCCACTTTGGCAACCATTGATATACCTCCCAATGCCGTGGTTCTGATGATACTTGTTTTGTTTTATAACTTGACATATGAAACTTACTGGTATAATATACGAGCAATCTTTGGTGTGCATTTTCTCTCAGAATCGCTTCCGACTGCGCGCTGACCGCAGCCTTTACGTTCTCAAGTTTTGATTTGACCCTTTTTCGTAGAAGCATCTCAGTATTCAGAGACTTCTATTCGTATATGATATTCAATCCATTAAACGTGCTTAATAACCTTGTTTAAAACTTGTAGTCAGTAAAATATGCATGTACTTTAAGATGTCAAATCAAATTGTATTAAAATCTGCTAACTTTAGACCGCTTGGGAAAAACACAAACTATCATAATGAATTTGAGTTGCGCTTGATCAACTTGTGAAGTTCTCGCCGATAACACAATCCACTGAATTAGTGTTCTTCAGTCTCAGAGCTATCGAAAGCTAGCAAGATGGACACATTTGCCTGAGGTTAGAACGTGCAAAATTAGTCATTATTCTCGCAAGCGTCTTTGTTTACGTTCAAAGAATACCATTAGCTGATAAAATTAGAACTGTAGTCAGGTTGACGGTGTTGTTGGCAATATATCTTGTGCTGCTGCCTGGAAACGTCGATGCCTGATGGACGCAGAGCATGCAGACGGAGGTCCTTATTCGAAGGAATAAAGATTTTCTGCTTAAGATCCACCGCATTATTTTCTGGAGGTAAATCAGTGAGTTGTGTTTATTTTACATATATTTGTGAAGATATATGAAACGTTTGTACTGCCCATAATCACGAGAATGGTAAGTCTACTATGTGGATTATCGTCGACCAGTTTTTTACAAAGGGTATCTTTTAGTACTACCAAGTTACGTTACTTTGAGAAGAAAATATTCTTTGCGTACGCATGTTAAAAGTGGTCTGTACTTTGGATACAGAACGAGTTTGTTGTTATATGCCGTTTGGCAGTAATCGGAAGGCCTCTAAATATCTCACTCGTTTACGTTGGGAGAGAAGAAGATCTTCAGAGGTATTGTTCTCTGAGAAAAGTTAAGCTTGCAGAGCAATAAAATAAGCTTAAGTTAATAATAATAATGATGATGATGATGATGATGATGATGATGATGATGATGATGATGATGATGATGATACCAGGACAAGATTGTAGCTTAAAATACTCCTTCACTTCTTATGGTGTGAATGGAATTCATGAATAGTACGTTTGGGATGGCATTGCACTTAAAATGGCACGGTTTGGTTTTGACTATGCATTGCTCGACACATTGATATTTTAGCCCATAGTTTTTGTGTGTTTGCTCAGCTCTCTAGTTTCAAAGTATAGGGTTTGATGAAGACACCAAATCGTGTTTGTTCGTAACAACTGTTGTTGCCAGGCTATTCATGACCCTTTTCTTCTTTATGTCTGCAGTGATGTTCTCTCTCACCAGTTGCAATAAACCCCACTTTGATTGAAACAACTTCAATAGTAACCGATATAAATCAAATACACTGTTTTGCATGGGTAAGGGTATGAAACACCATAAGATTGCAGAGGCCCCGGACAAAATATGCTCTTGCTCCACAAAGAAAGTTATAGGAAAGTGTAACTTCATCTTATAAAGGTAACTATCTCCTTGCAACTGTAAAAACACAAGCTGATTATCAAGGAATAAGGGATAGTTTGGCAGATACAAGGAAAGAAATGGCTTCAGTGACATCTTTGAAAATAAAGGAAAAAGTATTTGAGATAAAGTATTATTTAGGAGGAGACTTGGAAATTTTTGGCAACAGTTTGTGGAAATGGGCCAGCAAATCACAAATATACATGTATCTGGTGTTGGTGTCCAAGAAACGTAAGGCATAGCACCTCAAAAGAATGGCCAATGTTGGATGAAGGGAGAGGATCACGAACACTTACGTCAATAAGTAATCATTGTATTAAGAGTAGAAAATTCAACAGCCAAAACAAAGCTTTTGTTAGAATTTATAGAAATTGATCATGTTGTCATCAATGCATTAAATTTATTTTTAAAGATATCTGATGATTTGATCGGGAATTTGATATTAACACGGAAAAAAGAAGATGCAATTCGGAAGTCAGTGTTTTTGAGTGATTTTGATGTAACACAATACCATTATATGAAGTGCTTTGTTAATGTTTAAGATTCCATTGGAATCCCATTAATTATTTCCACCAATAAAGTCTCAAAGAAGATTTACTACAGACCATCCAATGGCCATGAAAAGCATACTTTATTTGACAAGATCAAGATAAAGTTATATTCTACCAAAATACCAAGATTCTGATAAACGTCAAGTACTTTTGGACAATTTCATTCATTATTTTATAGTAACAACAAAAAATCATTTTGCACTGAAGAAGCCATCAAAGAACTTAAAGTTTCAATTGAAACTTGGATAGGGGATTTACTGTACTTTTATGGAAAACAACAGGTAACACCATACATGCATGCATTCAGGCGTCATGTTACCCAGTTACTACATATGTATGGTAATTTATCTTATTTCAATTAACAAGGACTGGAAAAGTATAATAACTCAGCCCCAAAGGATTACTTCCGGTCAACCAGTCATAGGGGTGTAGAAGCATTTTAACAATATAAGCTGCAAAAGAACAGAATCAGTCATCTTGAATTAATTGGAGCACAAAGGATGAAGAACAGTTATCACTGAAGGAAGTGCTATAGTTTAGGTCATTCAATTACAAAATTCACTGCAAAGTGTGCAGGCTGTGATGTGTTGATTTGTTGTACATACCTTCGAAAAATTGAATAACAGAATAACAGACAATGGAGGATGATTCAGGTTGAAGAGTCAACCAAGGAAATGGAAAAAATCGAAGACAACAATGTCCAAAACGTTCCAAGAGAACGCGAGACCATTGAGGAACGACCGCCTTTAAGTGGGGGGTCAGCTGTTTAGTGTCAGGCACCGACAATAAATTCGTTATAACTGAAAATACCTCGTTTTAATAGAGATATAAAGGAATACAGACAGTTTAGGACTACATTTCGGACTCTTGTGGATCAATGCAACACAGCCGAGATGTCTAAGCTACATGTCTTGAAGGGGAGACTCGCCAAAGTACCTGCGAAGCTTATTTGTAACATCGAAGGAGACGAGAAAGCTTGAACGAAACTAGATCGTTAATTTGGAATGCGTGATGCTCTAAAACCACAGCGAATGGGGGAATCATCTGGGCTCCTATATTTTTCCGCCACGGTGCAAGACATTGTTACCCAGTTGAGGAACGCTGGTTGTCAAGCAGATCTGGAAATAAAAGAAGTGCTGAAGACTATATTCCGAAAGCTTGCGCTCGCTCCGAAGAAAGTATTCTAGGCATCAGTGAGTGGTTGGAAAAGGAAAGTGCTGTAAATATCCAAGTATACTGCCATAAATGAGCCATATATGTGTATAGTTCAAAGATCAAGGAAGTAATATAGAGTTCTACTGTCAAGGTGAAGAACATGCCCTCTTGGACTGGTTAGCTTTCATCTCAAATTCCGTTGATGATAAGTGGAACTTTATCAAAAAAAGCCAATGTTGTTTCTGCTGTTTAAAGTGTTGTCACTCGCGTAAAGACTGCATATTAAAGAAAAGGTGCAAAAAGATGGATTCGAGAAGAACAATATGCTCTACTCCACAATGATGCTGCAATTGCCAAAGCCACAAAGTTGTGAGAAAGGGAACACGGTACAACCAGTCATCAGAGTCATGGCACATTTAAGCAATGGAAAGAAACATGAAGGAAATTTGCTGATATATGAATATATGAAGATGAATACCAGATTATGGAAGATAAGAGGTTGGAATTTGCACGCAAGCTAGAAAAGGAAGAAATCGCAATCCATGAAGGACCATCTTACTACATAGCCCATCATTCCGTCATAAGGAATGACAGAACTTCAACACCCATGCGGATAGTATTTGATTCGTCAGCCAAGTTCATGGAAAGCATTTTGTACGACTTCTTGACGTAATATCAAAACCTGCTAAATTCGCCGCTCGGAGTCATTTTAAGATTCAGAGAGAAAAGGCTTGTACTGTGCCTTGATGTAAGCAAGATGTTCTTCAGATAAAGCTGCCAGTTGCTGACCATCACGTCCACAGATTTATATAGAGAAATATGGATAAAAGGAGAGAGCCTAATGATTGCCGGGTTTCCTTTGGAGAGAAGCCAGCGCCAGCAATGGCACAGACTGTTCTGAGCAGAGCTGAGGAGGATAACATGAAAGAGTTTCCTATCGGAGCGGAAGTCATTAAAAGGAATGCATATAGGGACGATATATGTGACTTTATAGCCAACATTCAAAATGAAGAAACGTTGACACGACAGATTACAAGCACTCTGGGGAGAGGAGGATTCAAACTGATAAATGGATATTCAACGAGACGAATCTAGCAGTTTTACAAGACCAGGTACAACAAGAGAACCCTGCATCAAGGACAGAGCTATTGCAAATGGACAAGCATGAAGAAAAGATATTGGGAACAATGAGGAATCCAGAAAGAGATGTAATTTCTTTTCGAGTCAAAGACACAAAAGGCCTGCTCCTTACAAATCACATCATAATAAGCGGAATTGCAAGGATCTTTGATCCGATTGGCCTCGTTGCTGCTTTCATGGTAAGGAAGCAAAAATGAATGCAGTGTCTCTGGGTAATAGGGAAATCGTGGGATGATGGCATTGCCAAGGAAAATAAAAAATGGTGGCAGGGGTTATTTCAGGAAATGAAACAGCCAGATGAAGTTCAGTTTCCACTCTGCCTAATACCAGACGATGCAACAAGTGATCCTACCCTCCACGTATTCTGTGACGCAAGTTATAAAGACTTGTACGTAACTCAGATGGGAAGCGAACACTGAACAAGTAACATCATGTCTTATTGCACCAAAAACAAGAATTTCCCCCTTGAAGACGCTTGGCATACCTCCTCTGGAATTATAAGCTGCTGCTTTAGGATGAAGACTAGCAAAAACCATCTGTTAAGAAGGAAGTCCTAAGTGCACAGAAAAGATGTTCTGGAGCAACAGCACGGTTGCAACAACACGGTTGCGAAACAGAGTCAGGCTACCATGTATAAGCCTACTAAGTCAGGGTATTACGAGCCACTTAGTTACGAGGCAAGTCAGGAACAGATGCACAGTGCCCACAGACAGAGTGGATGGGAAGTGAAATTGCCCTGAAATGATAAAAAGTTAAGAGGCAAGGGTACAAAAAGTATACTGTATCAGATATTTCTATCCATATCCATTCTATCTATATATTCTATTCTTAAATCAAACCTTTCTGGGTCCTGATGGCCCTGCAGATACGACAATATTGTTAGGGCAATAGCACAATATGAATACATCTTCACTGAAACATAACCTGCCCACCCCACACCACCTACAGTAAGCATTTTATACCATAATCAGTAGTCTCAATATATGAAATTGCAAAGAACTTATTAAGAAAATTCTTATTGTTTAATTTGTGGTACACTTACTTTAAATGTAAAGTTTGACTTTCTTACTGACATATTAATAGCTTGTATGCAAAAATGTACTTTTAAGTCTGAGTGAGTGTCTGTACTTCTGTTAAAAGCAAAAAAAAAGAGAGTTGTATAAGTTCAAATATGTGTTTCTTTGATAATTTGGTTTCTGCATAGTCCCAATATATCATGTTTTGTATTACACCCTTGATGTGAGCAGATATATGGTACCTTCAGGGCCGTCGATAGCCAGCGCGCCCCCGGGACATTTCATAGCACCGGGCCCCCGTAGGTTTCTGGGTGAAACGCCTAAGCCACTTTTTATGACCAGAGTGTCATAGAAGAATTTTTTTCCGGCCTCGCACCTCAAGCCCTGCCTACCCCCTTCTCGACAGTCCCGAGTACAACAATTTCAATTTAAAATATCAGGTTCTACCTTCCATTGCCGTGGTTCTGATTATACTTGTTTTACTTTATAAGGATACGAACAAGTACGTTTTTTGATACGTAGGATATTGTAAACTCTTCAAATCACCTAATTGAATAAACAAATAGAACGTGTAAATCCAGGTTCCTACCCTCAAGTGAGCTTGCTATTGCCACCGGTTTGTATATGGCAAGATACTAATTTTTTCCTATTGTTTTTAATGTTATTTTTGTTGTTTGTTTTCTGTTTGTCACTTCCTTTAACAGAGCCTAAAATTCGTGTTCTGTAGCCATTCCTAAGACATAATTTTTGTCCTCTACAAATTACGCTGATGGATAAATCACTTTTTAAAAGGTCGTATATAATGATATAATCTGATTTTATGATGTGTGATGTATTGATTTTTGAATTTTTTCATTTGCTTTTTATCATAATTTAAAAAATTAGGAGGTTTGGTTTTAATGATTTTCATTATTTATCTGCTTTACGATTTTCCGCGAGACTGTTTGAATTTTATTTTATGATTCCTCACAAAAACTGGCAAAGACACTCCCTGTCATATAGTTCTGTCATGTATTGAACTGTTTACTTTAATCCACTGCATATGATATCTGTTTAATACCTCCATAAAATCTCGTATTTAAATATTCAAACAAATCAGAGATGATCAACGTAGGTTTGAATCCTCTTAAAAACTATACTTTTCATTTTTCACTATGTATGTACCATGTTCATCAATAAATATTGACACAACTGCAGTTGTGATTTCACATTGATAACGAATACTTAAAGTCCACTTGCGAAGCCTAGCCCCTACATCTGTAGAAGTCTAAACCATTTCTATGAATTACTAACTTCAACAATTGCATTTGATGGACCCAGCACGAGGGGCAGCCTTGGACCAACAAAAAATTCATTAAGACAGGTTTATATGATCATCTTAACTTGTAACACGTGGTTTTAATAACAAGCTAGTCGGGGCATCATTCGACGCATTGTACACTTATACCCTTCCGTGATTAATTGTAAAGAATTGGTGAAACTTCATTTCTTGAAACCCCTCCCAATAACATGTTCACCCATGTGTAAGAACGTTCGCCCCCTTCCTATGAAAGGCATTGGGTATTAAATTCTAAAGCAAACATTTTTGTTCTTCAACCACTTTCACCACCCGCTTTAAAAAAACTGAGACGACATCAACTGCTGCTCAAATTCAAACAGCAAATTTTCAGATAATAGCGGACTTTTTGTAAAAAAATGATAACTCCAGGTTTTATGATAAACTTCCCTGTATTAGTGGTCTGTTTTATATATTTTTCGTATTATTTCAAAACGATCTCAGGATTATATTCTGAATTATATCCTTTGGCAACACTAATCTGCATTAAAAGAACAGTTTGAAACCCTCAGAAGACACACAATTTCAGCATCCACAATAAGCAAGGGGTTGTTTTCTTGCCAAAGAAACCTTGTAATCGTGAAAAACTAAAATAGGGAGGAGAGCCACGGACTTGATTATGAGCTTTGTAGAGGCAACTGTCGGGAATATTCTGATCAATCATGGAGAATTTTTATAACAATTCAGTGCTTTAAATAGAGCTGAGGCTCACAGCATGAGGCAGCGAGTGAATGTACTCCTGTACTCAGTATGATGATGAAGTAACAGCATGATTTGCAAAAGATTTGGTCTAAGGAGGATTTTCGACGTGTATTTTTCTTGATATCAGTGTCACCTGTTTAATAATTTTATCAAGTTAAGGTTTTATGTTACCAAGGATATGAGATTAACAAATTTCATTAAAGATTTTGGCCCGAAATTTGAGTTGATTAAATAGAATAGGAGTGTCTACCTACTGTAATATCTGATAATAATGTGGATTATTCCACTTCGGGATGTGCATTAAGGTGTTGCTTCTCTACGGAGTATATGGGATATGATACGCCTTCGCTTCTTGTGCTTGTACTGGGAGGAGAACGTAATGCACTCTATAAAACGGTTCTTAATCACACTGGTAAGTGCGGTCAATTGGGTCTGGTCTTTTCTTACATGGACTTGTCTGGGTAACCGTATGATTTTTTCCATGCACAATCATTGATTTAACGAACATGATGTCAACAATAGCGCCCGAGCTTTACGATCTGGATATGATGTTACAGATCTATCTAGGGTGTTCTAAGTTGTGCATTTTTATGCTTAATTTATCGGTCAAGTCCTTTTATATTGGGCTCAACAGGGATATTTTGAGTCTCGCAATGGCTCTCTTCACTGGTTTAATTAATGTGTGTCCGAAACCTTCTTCCTGGTGTTTCAGAAGATACTTTCATGAGACTCCATATAGCATTGTTGTTCGTTTGTCAAAAATTTGTTTATTCATGAGTGTGGACCATCCGACATAGAAACTTCCCTTGCAGTAGTTAAAACATGAACGCATCAATGACGTCTCTAGGCTTTTTATAGGCCACCAAAATTAACTATTGCATAAGAAGCAACTTCCAATCTATGTTTAAGCATAAGTCAAGATGTGTTTGGTGACTCAGGTGTTTAGTAATATAAAGATGTTTAAGGGTCATAGAATTAGGCGTTTGGTGCATTTGATATGTTCTTTGTAGTCTTGTAGCGAAGCAAGGGAAGTAATGTTCCCCAAGATGTTTCATTACAATTCTACAAGGAGGTAATGTTTAGTATTGATGTGAATAACATAGACCTTCTTCATCTGAGAATTTGGAACTACTCTTGTTATTTCGTATATCTTTGGTTTGTAAGAGCGTACAAAATATACAAATGCTGCATGGATAGGATCAACTGAAAGCTAACGAAGGTCTTTGTGAATTGAACCATCTAAGGATAACTGCGGTGGCGGTGGGAAGAAAATACTAGGTAGATAACGATACCATGGTCTTCTTCTTTTCAGAAAGCAGTGGCTCTTTTGTATTTAAAGATGAAAAATTGAATTTGTGTAAGCCTGACGAGATGCCGTAATTAGGTGGGGCACGTTATATCCTTCAAAAACAAAACCTATTGATTACAAATTTTCTTGTGGTTTGAAGAGACTGGAATGAAATTAAATATGCTTATGAGTGATCAAAAGTAAATTGCAATTGATGAATGTTACATAGGTGGAAAAAGTGTTTATCTTTTCTTTTATAAGGTTAAAATTGCAAGCACTGCAGTCTTGCTCAAATTGAATTTGCTCTAATCTAATGAGAAAAAAGCTGACTGACAGAGGCAAGCTGTACCCCCACCCCCAAAAATCGTGCCAAAAATTTGTCAAAGTGGGAATTATGGCTTGTCAAGGACAAAGGTATTACGTGGCATAATTTCGCCAACTGTCACGTAAAATGTCAATTGAATTTCATTCATTTGCGTTCAGACTTTGGGGTGGTGCAAAGAGTTGAAAGTATCCATTCCGTAAAATATGTAATGGGGACAATTAGACGGGGACCGTTTTATGGGAGGATCACTGAAACGTTCAAGAGACATACAAGGAGCAAGGATAAAGGAGCTTTAGAGATAAATCTTTGCACTTTGACTGGCATGGAAGATGTCCCGATGATTCTCATCTTCAGGATATATCGTGCACATATAGGGATGTTGTGCGACACACTAGGATTTTGATTTCGTTGAATTGTTTGAAATACTTGTTCCACCATGCTCTTCCATTAATAGATCCTTTGCCTTTTCGAAGCATGCAATCAATACCTTTAGATCACGGGTTCTGAAGTATTTTCAGTGCCGGGCAAAAAAGTATTCACATTTTCGTCCTGGGGCACTGAGCTTTTTCTTCCCATGTTTTACGTCGTACATTAAGTTTGCATTGTTGTAAAATTCTAATCTTATGTTTACCGAACTAAATAACTGAGATAATTATACATACTTAAGTTCTGTTTGGTTGTGTATTGATAAAAGCTCTTCATTGTTCTTGTTCTTAGTCTATAAATTGTAAGTATCCTCCCATAAACTTCATATATTTGTTTAAACTCTGTCCAAGCAGTGAAATATTCTCTAATACAAGGTTTGGATGAAAAAAAAATGGCGATTACCAATTGGTGAAAATTGGCAATGCCTGCAAGTATGACCTTATCCCGTTTGAAATCACCAAATATCATCTATAATCCCCCTCCTCCCCCGATGATTCGTTATTTACAGGCACAAGGCTAGTGATGTTTACTGAGAGGGTCCCTAGAAGGCTTTCATGGTGGGAAAAAACTTGTTCTTCCATATGACTATGTACATGCTGATTTTTTTTGAAGTTGTTCATCTCAAACTTAAAATGGCAGCTGGTAAGATTCCTCCTTTACGGCCTGATACATACAGGTAGTATCCACCGTGAAAGCTACGGTTTACATTCTTTTGGAGCCAACAAGGAAGAAATTAAATCCAGCTGCCTTGGTTGACGACTCTAGTTCAAGAAATTTTAAACTCCGTATGCATCTTCCAAAATTTCGCCAGCATCATACCATAGCTCATTAAGGCAGCGTACTTTGTTATGTAGTAGGACGTCATTAAATTGGGTCTCAACCATAAGCAAAAACTCCTAGGATATCCCTTTTGGTGTTATTGCTATGATCGGAGAAGTAGTTGCCAAATAATTCTTGTTCGTGGCTTCTCTGAATACCTTGAATTCTTGTTGGTGATCTTTTTTTAACAAAGCTACGTCCAGGAAATTAACTCGCTCATCTGTTTCTCCATAAATTCAGCGTAAATTTGATGGCATCCTTCCCGTAGTTAGTCTTCTCTAGTAATCCTCTCAACTTCATCCTTTGTGGTACAATAGCCATAATATCGTCGACACATCTTAACCTAACGACTTTGTTCCCTAGTAGTCTTTTGTAATGGCTTTGTTGAATGAACTCCATCAAAATGTTAGCGATAGTGGGCAAATTATGAAGACCCCATAACCATTAATGATTTTTGGTAGCATCCATAATCTTTAAATGTAAAATATGAATACATCAAACAAAGTTCTACCAGCGTGTGCAAACAATTCACACTGCAATTTCCAAATGGAAAAGAATATTAAGGGATATTGCTCGGCACCTACTTCATTAAAAAATAATGGCAAAAAATTGGGAATGATTACCGAAAAAAACAACAAGAGTCGCTTTTAAGAAAAGTATGACTATAGGCGAGATTGAGAATAAAAAGTCGAGTGTACGAAAGAAATACCTGGCCGGGAGTATACGAAGTGCTGTTGGGGTAACCACGTTTAAATTGGAGACGCAAATTGTTTTGTACGAGAAAAACGGGAACATAAATAAGCATTGAAAAGACCGATTTGGAAAATGCACAGCGATATGAGTAAACATATACCTAATGTGGATGGCTCTCGTATTATTATAGAGGAAAACGATCGACGAATACGAAAATAAAAAGAGTCCGCTGTTGTTAACAGTACTGACAATCTTAATTTAAATGATGGTAGTCATCTAGTCGCACCCTTACTTTGTCTTAATAATTCTACGGTATGTCCGTCTGTGGCTTGTCAAGCAGAGTGTGACAGTTATGCGGTTTAATAAACATTAAACTGTTTTAGCCTTATCTCCTATTCAGATATGCTGTGAAAATGCTCCAGTTATTTCTGGTTGGTGCCATATGCAGTTACTGCTGTACTGATTGCCCGGTTCTCTTCTTTTCACTATAGCATAGCTTTACCGGTATTTTTGCATGTTCCTTTGCGTATACGCACTCTTTATGCACTGTAGGCTGCTCTAGCCGAGTTCTCTCCAAATTTAGTAAGAGACCTGGCGAAGTCTGAACAATAGATGAAACGTTGTCGGAAACAAAATTCCCTCTTTGGAGTATTACTTTAAATTTAATTGTCGATGATTGTCGATAGTGACTAAGTTGAACGGAAGTAGTTGTCCCATTCGATAATGATACCATACTGGTCATTCGATTCTGCTCAAAGGAAAGTCATGGTACATACGGATATCCATGTCTTCTCTTTAACCCTCTTGCTATTGTTCACCGATTGTCGCAGGTGCCCTGCCTGTAGTATCTGATGTTAAGGTGCCCTGTTAAGGGTCATTGTGAGAGCTGCTAAGGTTATCTGGGATTTTCGCTTCCAGGGTTGATATCGCTAGTTAACAGCAGAAATGAAAATCAAATCTAGTCCAAAACTTTGCAATCTAGCAATCTAGCAATTAAATCTCTGTATATAAACTGTTAGCCTAGAGATTCAACGTAGCTGAACTTCTCGCAAACGTAGCCCACCAATTACTGTACACTTTTGTTTGGGAGAGCCTGTGGTACACCCTTTTTATACATCATGTTTACAAAACAGCGACATATAATACACCAAACGTAAATATGTTTTGGACGTATAACATAATTAGAATTGGTCATGGACGTCATTTAATGTTAATTGACATACCTCGTCATTGAAACGAGAGAATTCTTGAACCTTAAAGTGCACTTAGGAGCCTAGTAGTCAGAACCTTGACTACCAGATTAGTGTTGTTTGACCAGTCAGTGCCCGTGAAGCTTAAATGGTTAACCGAAAAGGCTCAAGGAGACATATTCTTTTTGTCTACAAAGCAACGGTCTATTTGTTTTCATATGAACGGGTTCTAGAACGGCCAAGTGAAAAGCATATTTTGCTTTACAAATAATGCGTAAGCGGTCATCCGTTTACATTTTGGCATAGTCTGGGTTTTCAAGCAAGTGCTGCCCTATGGCAGAGTCACATTGCTTAATGGTGTTTTTAGATTATGAAGCCTGAGGTGGTTGCTTTCTTGTAGGAGCTGATGTTTGGTGAATACAGGATGGCTCATGCTACTTAATTCTGTCAACTAACCTCAAAAGTCCTGCGGCTGACATAGCCAGTCTCTCACTGGCAAGAAATTTAGTAGGCTACAATGCTGTCACTTGTGGAAGGCACACGGTCTTTGTGTTTAGTTGGTACCGCTTTCTTACTGGCATAAACTATGCGTGGTGTAACAGCACCGAAACACTTTTCTACAGCCTTTTTGATGGATTTCGAATCGAAGGGAAACATTACCAAGCCATGGGTGCACAGAGCATCTCTTAGACCCGAAAGGTCTTCTACTGGAAAACAGCAATAATTTAGTCTTGATGGTGAAATCGACGGCATTTTCGGGATAGCCGTTAGAAAGAATAATCTACCTTAATAAATCAATTTCTGCTTGTAGTTTCTCCATTTAGCAAATCACGAGTGCACGGTGAACCAAAGTTTGATGAGGTTCACCTTGCGTGTTTTGGGGCAGAAACACGTCTAAGAAATGTATTAACCAGAAAATGTAGGTTTCCTGTACACATTTGTCACGAAGTTAGTGCCATTCTTCTCCACTAACACGTCAAGTAATGGCAAGGAGTTTTTTACCTCCTTTTTAAAGGTGAAATTTAACGCCTAGTGTAATTTAATGAGTTTTTTCAGAGATTTATCACACTCAGACTTATTTTTACATACAGCAATTGTGTCTTCTACAAATCGAAAATACACAGCAAGTTATTTTGGAGGATTGAAAATGATGAAGCTCATAGAAACCACATAAATATTCGCCATCGCCGGACCCAAGGGACTGCCCATGCTTACTCCATTTCTTTGTCGGTGCATTTCATCATTGAAACTAAATTGGGGTCATTAATTCAATGAATTCCTCAGGAAACATGCCCGCATGAGCTCACCCCGATACAGTGCGTTAGCACATATCTTAATTGTCTCGTCTAAGGGAACATTTTTAAGCAAGTTACTGATGTCGAAAGAACACTGAAAAGTATTCCGAGAACAAACAGTTTGGGTTTGTGCGAATTTTAGAAAAAGTGAATGAGTCCTTAATACAATTTTTTGCATAAAGATCGGTACAGGTTGTAAAAGTTCTGAAGGCCACTTGGCCATTTTATGTTGCGAGGAGCCAGTTGTGATCCCGAAGGCCTAGTCCTACCTTAAACAACGCATGGCACTCACTCACTCACTCACTCACTCACTCACTAATCCTCGAGCACCGTGCGGTGCGTAGAGCCAACTTGCAACACAAGTGTTCGCCAGTTC
>JAAAKL020006144.1:0-18364 GCA_010016065.2 Carybdea cf. marsupialis auct. non (Linnaeus, 1758)
TATCAGTATTCTACTCCATGAACATGGTCAACCTGGTGTATAATTTACAGTGTTTAAGAATTGAAAGGCTCAGAAACGTGAAATCTGAATCGTGAATTTATGGACTTCGGAAAAAAATCGATTTAAATAAAAAAAATCTGATTTTTTTGATTTTTTAAAAAAATCACTGATTTCGCCAACCCTGAGTGCTAAGGATTTCTCTTCAGCTTACAACAATTATTTTATTGTTTGTATGTGGTAGGGATTCAACATTCTTGTCTAGCCGTAAAGAAATTAACGTTAATTAATGCTGTTTTATTCTATGCTAACTGCCTTTTGAGGGGCTGTGGTTAGGCTGGTATGATCGTCGGTTGGATAGTACTGGAGCGTAGAGCTTTTCCGAACGGCCCTATAAGCCGCATGTAGTGCAGGGCAAGTGTTCTTCCCACTAGAGCATAGTGGCACAGTCATGGCAAGACCCATTTCTCATTATATCAGGGGTGGTCAACTTTCTATTTGGCAAGACCAGATTTTGAGCTGTAGTCGAAGCGGACGACGAGCATTTTTGTCAATTCTAGTAAAATAAACTCCCTAATTTTAATTGGTGCAAGTACTTATAGTTATAGGCAATTCATTGCCATCTCATACTTCCCCTTATCACTAAATTGAACGAAACAAACCTGCAAAAATGAGTGCCTTGTGCTTCTGTATTAAACGGAATACAGTGAAGATAATAAGCAATAAGGGGGCGCAAAACTGCCTAGTGTTGCCTGATTGGTGCGGGATTTTGTAACACCTGATCGTTATCAATATTTTCTCAGGACCAAAGTTCAGAAATGTTTGTATAACGTATGCCAGAATGTTAGTTAAGCACTTTTGTAATTGAGATAGAAAATATATTCTTAAAGATACCCTATTCCCACTCCATCAACTGTTAATCCTTCCAATACCATTTTGCTGCTGAAGCTCCTTAGTTAGTACAATCCAAGCCCTTATTTAGATTCACTATAAACGTAAGCAAGTCAGTTTACTTTCAGGAACTCGCTCTCTTTTCTGCTGTTTCAGTTTCAACGAGGTCCTTCAGGTTGTTTTGTAAGATGTACCACGTAGAAAAAGGGTTCTAATCTTAAACATTTGTGTGCTTACCTTTGTGGTACTGTCGTTGAGACATATCTAGTTCTCTGTGGTCATAGATGTATTATTTTCGTATGTGTACAATGTGCAATGAAATTAGTGCCAATAAGAACTAAGATACAACACGATTAAATTGAAAGTGGTACAGAAAATTTCAAGAAAAGAGTTTTTGTGTGAGTTTCCATTCGTTACTGTTAGTAAAATATTGTTGCCATAAGCTAATGTAGGGGTCTTTTCAGCAATCTAGTGTCCACTTTAACAATTTATAACTAGAAACCACCTTTTTGTAACATCAATGTTCATTTATTCGTTTTTAGGCGGGAACTTTATACCCAACACCATCCTCCCATCACGTGCCTGTGGCATCGACAATCCCTGGAGCTCAGGTCACGCCTGCGATATTGGAGACTCCACCGACAACTAATGGATCAATTCCTTTAAAACCCGATACTGGTATGTTGTTGTACATGTCTACAGTAAACTAGTCGACTTTCCGTGACATCTTGGTACAAATCGGTAATTTGTGGGGCAACGGGTGCCATTTTTAAAGTTTGATGTATTTCTACATTCAGGGAAGTCAGGTACAGGCAGCTACAGTTTGCCGTGTGAGACATTTTTTTCTGGATTTTCAATTTGCAGCTTAGTCTCAAGGCGTCCACGTGCATTTTTTTATATAGTTAAAATCTTCATGCCCTTTTAGTCAATGTTTTTCTCCTCTAGTATTTTCGATAATTTTTACATACAGGGTTTGGCGTTATTGGGTTCAATAAACCGCTTGGAGTTGGACTCGATCTAGTGGAACAACCCGGTAAAAGCGACAAGCCGAACTTTCCAGTTGCACCCGGACTTGGATTGGTACCTGGACCCCGCTTTGCAGGGCCAAACAACATTCCAAGTACGGTTCAAGGAGTGCCAAATCAAGGACCAAACTTCAAGAAAGGTACACACTCTAATTTTCACGGTAGTGTTCATACTGAGTTTTCATGCTCCTGTACTCGAGTCATCCTTTGTATGCGAGGTGCGCCCATCTGTTAGTCATATATTGTTGCATATTGACAAACAACACGTACTGCAGCTCCATGTACCTGATTGATTTGAGTGAGCTATGGCGCATAGCTTTTCTTTACAAAAAGTTAATTCGCGGTAAGTTCCCATCCAATATATTGCCTTTTTGTCTTACATTTCTGTTTTCTTTCAAAGTTTTTTTACGTGGGGTAGTTAGCAAATTTTTTTATTTTATTTATATTTCCACGGTGTCAGTTTTAGCTCTCCCGGTGATTTTTAGTGGGTGTCGATCCTGCCGTTACTGCAAAGCGGGCCTATCCTGGCCTGGGTTAATATGGTAGTTGAATTATTACCTGACTGTATTCCAAATATGTGTCTGATCTTGAGGCTTTCTTAGTTCAAGATTTGCAGATTTTGGAAGTTAGTGACAGCATTTTGCTCAAACACTACTGCTGATGGGCCTTAGAATTGCCTTACTTTACGTTGATTTTTGCTCATTACGTCATTGGCGTGTCTGTCAGTTTGACACGTAAGATGCTCCTACTTCTTCGATGCCTATCAGAGGCAATGTGGTGGGAAAGTGTGACGTCACGATTTTGAAAATTTTTGAATTATGGGGAAAAACTCAATTTTCATGTCACCCTATTAGTGAGAACGCCAATGACCAAAATTGAGATTGATACCCTTTCCCAACACTGAGATATCAGGTTTCAAAGTTTTGAATCTATCTAACAAAACCCCATTGTTTAATGCTGGTTCCTAACTTAAGGATCCAAGGAAAATTAAGAGAGTTTTGACCAGAGATTTTTGAGATTCAAACGCCTCTAGTTTAAACACTATATACACTGCAGTTCTGCTGTTTTGGGCAACAACCTATTCTAAACTTGCCTTTTGATATCTGGAGTCAAATCGTAATATCACCTTCCCTCTGCATATTTTCATGAATACCATAGAAATAGGAAGATACAATCCCAAATAAAAATAGAACTAGGAAGGTTAGTGATTTTGTAGCTTTGACGTCAGATAACGGTGGTAATCGACATTGATTCTTTTCCGGTTAGCAAATCCTGTTTGTCCTGATTAGACACGAGTTTTGAAAAGCATATGATGACTTGATCATAAGGAACATTGCCGCTATGCTCGTGTTTAGAACATGGGCTTATGTTCAAAGAATGTTATAAAATTTACTGCCTCGTAATATCTAAATTGCAGTTTTTAACCAATATATTTTCGTTGGCAATACTTTTATCGTGAAAGAGAAAAACTCCTATTCTTTCGAAAGTGACTAAGTGGGAAGCAGGTTCACCTATTCAAAGTTTTAAACAGCTATAAGGAAGGATCTATAGAGTTTATTTATCGATAGTTAGAAAATTATACCACGTGTCAAATTTATCGATAGTGAGAACATTATGCTACTTGTAAAATTTCTTAGAAATTCTATTCAAGTGAGAACTATACTTATCCATTGTTAAATGTGCTGGTGCCAATGTTAACATCTGCAAGCGTGAGAATCATTCGTCATGATTTTTCGGTACTACGTTGAGGCAATGCAACCCTGAAGTCGTTCATTTAATTCTAGTGCGCAACGTTTTGCCTCTGTTGTTCTGGGGCGCAGGTCATTAACCTTGTTGGTGTTTTGCTGCACCAATCGTTTCATGTAAAATCTAATATTTCCTCATACCATAACAGCTAGGAAGTAATAAACAACTTCCTCTTGCATGTTATTACATATGTCTTATAAATTCTATCTTGCATTTTCGAATTGTTGCTGATGATGTATGTATTAGAAGGTCTTGATGGTGCCAAGTCAACCCTTGATAGGTTTAATTTGAATGAGGGCTGTAGCTGGCTACCCAGGTTCTTCATAATTCCCCCATTGGAGCTAATTGCGCGAAATATGAAAAGTATTTGCTGTAAACATGAAATAGAGTCGTTCTTTTTTCCCCATTTACTCGCCTCGGAAATGTATGTATGATATAAAGTTTAAAGATTCGGTTTGGATTTAATTTGCTATTTGTCCTTCCTCCAGATGTCACTTCTACAGTACAGAATATACTGACTCAACTGCGGGTAAGTTTCCATCTGTGTCTTCCATTGTTAAATTTCTTTTACTACTTTACCTTTGCAAGATCGGTGATGTTAGCTGTGCGTTTCATCTTGTAAGCTAAGGCACTTCTTGTTCAATCAAGTGGAGAAATTTGCCTCTCATATCCCATTATAGGTTGTTATATCATGCTTTACATACAAACCTCGTGTCAAAATCGCAGTATATTGAAGTTTATTACATTTCATAGACGATATGCATGTTTCTGTCAGAATGAAAGGTCTCCTTAAGAAAAAGCACGTGCTTTTATATGAAA
The DNA here is from genome assembly GCA_010016065.2 of Carybdea cf. marsupialis auct. non (Linnaeus, 1758). Classification (NCBI taxonomy): domain Eukaryota; kingdom Metazoa; phylum Cnidaria; class Cubozoa; order Carybdeida; family Carybdeidae; genus Carybdea; species Carybdea cf. marsupialis auct. non (Linnaeus, 1758). The sequence continues at coordinate 4,479 of JAAAKL020006144.1, forward strand.
ATTTGTCGGCTCCCTAAATTGATCGTAGGATTTCAGAATTTTAGTCGATTTAATAAGGTGCCCAGAACTGTTCAACAATGCTGAATCAAAATAGGTGAACACGATGATCAAACGTTCTGTTTTTAATTTTTAGAAAAACACGTGTTAATACGTCGAGTCATTATGAGGCTCGACCGTTGCAATTTTGAATTCTGACAAGGGCTCTTTTTATTAGATAGCTGATCCTATCAGATTAATGCGACAGTCAAATCTTTCGCATTTTTATCAAATATTTCTGACCCACCAGCTGAGCATTGTAAATAATTTAAAATGCGCCACTGTTGCTTGTGTCACTGACTTTATGTTTTAGATTTTAAGTATCGTTTAAAATTAATGTAAGTATCTCCATACTTTCTAGGGTAACAATGTACCGGGAAATCCGCAGGAAGCACCAAGCTTACTTCAGCAACACCCAGATCTTCCTGGTAATGGCCAAGGTCTCCTAGGGCCACCTCCAGGAGCAAGTAAGGATATTTGTGTTAAGTGTTACCTTTTGGTTGCCTCTTCATGCTTGACATTATGACAGGGCACCTGTAACTTTAAAGACGCGTCGACCTTGATGCCTCTTCTAGTACATGTTACGCACGCACTGGTTCGGATTTAATACAACATAGCAATATTCCATAGGCGTAGTTGGCAATCATTTTATTGTTTATTGCTGAAAATTTTTCTCAAAGAAACTGGGCCAAAACCTCGTAGAGAATCTTATTTTAGGGATAGAAGAAAGATTGTTCCTTTTGACACTTTGTAAATACTATTCGCCAATGTTAATTTACTTTGCTGGGAAATGCCATAGCTGGAAATATGTAGGATAGATTGGGTACTTTCCCCCTTCAGATCATTGATGTGCGCTATCAACCCACTTAGTCTTTCAACACCGTTAAGGACGATTTCATATCTGATTCTGTTATTGCAATTTTGTACCCTTTTTAATAGAAATGATCTTAACGCTGACACCAATAGATTTTCATCAAGGCCGTGATGTTTTCATTAGCTTAATCCACTTAATATTTCATAAGTGACATATTTCATAAGTTTACTCGTGCGTCCTCTTTTCTCTAATTGATTATGCTTTTGCTGTATAGCATTGTATGGTTTTCTACATTCCAACTAGTAATTTGTTTACCTTTTTTACTTTTAGATCTTCCAGACGAAAATTTTGGACCTCAGCCAATGCCGTCTTTGTTGGGTATGCCGATGAACGCGGACCATTCCCTCGGTAGAGGTGGCCTATTAGGAAACAGGGGACGCGGTGGGTGGCCAGGCCCAAGAGGTGGCCATAGGGGCCAAGGACCATTTCATGATAACCGAGAAGAGGAATTTGAGGTAGGCTTTCTGGGCACATATAATAGAATAGGAATGAGGTTGCTCTCTTACGTTATCGCGATATTGTGCGACCTGAAAAGACTAATATTGTCAATGCGAAGTGAAACAACCCAGATATCGTGAGATTTAAGGACCAATCGAAGGCACCAAAGTACGACTTCCTTGAGCAGGTGAAGATGAATTTTATATAGTGATTGCCATAGCTGCATTGATTTTCCAGTGCTACTTTCTTGTTCAATCCAAAATTATTTGCTTTATACGGTAAAAATTATTAGGCAATGAAAAGTTTCGACGTCTAGAGAAAACTTAGACATCTGAGTTGACGCCTTTAGAACTTAAACTTACTTAAATTAAGAAACAGATTGGTTCATCTGTATAAAACCGAGCTTTCTGCTGTTGTGCGGCCGTTGTGATTATCTCAATAGAAGCATTAATACGAATCTTGTATTTTTGAAATATAACCTGTACCCTCTGTTTAAGTATCGATAATTTATTCTACTCTATTTTCGTTTTCCAGGAAATGTACGATGAGGAGTTCGATGAATCCAATGACTACCCATTCCACGGTGGTCGTGGTAGAGGAGGCTTCAATTTCAAACCAAGGGGTCATGGTGACCGTGGTCGTGGTGGAGACAGGGGACGTGGTATGGACAGGGGACGCGGTATTGGAGAAAGAGGACGCGGGGGAGACAGAGGGCGTGGAGACAGAGGACGTGGAAGAGGATTTGGTGTTGAAGGAGGATTTGGGAATGAAAGAGGTTTCGATAGGGACCGCGGACGTGGTATGAGAGGTCGTGGTGACAGAGGTCGCGGGCGAGGGTTTAATGATAGGGGCAGGGGAAGACCAGAAAGGGGACGAGGCAGGGGAAGAGATACTAAAGGTAACCATAATGAAATACAATTTACTTACGTAAAAAGCTATTTTTAGAAGTTCATGTTTTGACTTTCAAGCCTACTGCAGGAATGACACGTGTGGAGACAAGATCTACATTCCTGGTTTATAGTTGTTTTAGTCGAAATCATTTCTATTTGATCCATTGCCTGCTCGTTTCATAGCTCATATTATGCCTTAGCTGATTAAAATATTGTGACCAGCGGAAAACTTCTCGCGGAAAAAGCGTTACATCTGTTCAGTGTAGCTTTGGACGGATATATGAATTGTTCACAGCTAACGTGACATGCAACTGCCTTGGGTATGATTGACAGAATAATAGGCGAGTCTTTCCGATTTATAGTAAGGCATGTTTTAGAGCAAGTGAAATATAGACAGAAGTTGCAGTTTACATAACTGGAATCAGAAGCATTGACCGCAGCCAATCAAAAGTTGCAAATCGGAAACAATCCTATTGCTGACAGTGGCTTAGTTAGAATTGATATCTGTAGAGCTTCGTGTCCAGAAATGGAGCTGTAGATGCTCGTTCTCCATTATGCTAATGTGTTCATCAATGTTAAACTCACAAGTCAGGGATTTTTGTGATATGTTTTCATGTTTCCGGGAAACCTAGCGACTGCTTGAGCCGTGGTTTACCCATTGCTTATGGATTTTCGTATTTATCTAGAATCTTTTAAAATCTTAAGAATCGTAGTAGTTGTTATTTGTTTGATGCCGTTACTCTTACCTTAATATGGTCTTTTTTATTTTAGACATCGTGTGTAGACATTTTATGCAGCGCGGATGCAGGAATGGTACGAACTGTATGTTTCTTCACCCAGGCGTAAACTGATACTTTTTTGCTGAAGAGAGACAAAGAAAACAGGGATGCATTCTATTATGTTAGGACCTGTGAACTCGTCCGATTGTGTTGCAGTATGCCTGGAGTTGCCTAAGGCATCAATGAACTGATGGAATCAAATTATTTTCTACTTTTAATTTTGTAAATGAGTGAAGAACTATAGGATGTGTAAATATAAGGAAAGAATTGATAGTTTCATAGAATACAGGTAATCCTAGGTTCTTGTCCTCAAAAGACAGTGTGTTCACATTTAGTAGAGCATCGGAAATATACACGGAGAATGGCATTACACAGCCCGCCCCTCAAAATGTACTTCATGCACCTTTTAAAATCCCGGTTTCTAATACTTGCCAAGATGAAACCATAACTTTCCGTGGATAATAGACCTTGTCAGTACCGAAATACCGTTTACGAAAGTGTAAAAGACGTTGTTATGAAGCCACATTCCCTGCTCAAAAGGAAGTTGCTGCTGAAAGGAATGTGATGTATAAATGAAAAGTAATGAACACTCGGTATTTTCATGAGTCAATGAGGTGTTTGAGGTAGCTACTGGCAGCCGCGGGCTTTTCTCTGAAGCTAGCTATTTTGAAGCCGGACGTTTTCCTGACAAGTACGTTGATTCATTACGGTGGCAGCCAACGTGTGCTTGAGTTACTTCGAAGCACATTGTGTGAAAATTTGCGCAATATTAATTGATATAAACTGCGACTTTCGAAGTCCTGTAACACATAATGGAAAAAAACTTACACAAAACAATAAGCACTCCGGAAAATGGTTGTATGGTTTATTTTCAAATTTTTTAATCGTATAATATGTCTGGTCACTTATTGTGTGAAAAGGTCATTCAAAAGACAACCACTCCATCATTTCCTGACTACTATCATAGCAATTAGCTCCGAGCTCTTCAGACACCAAGAGCAAATCGAGAACTTACTTGTTTAAGAGCGTAGCCTGATCTATGGGCGAAGACAGCTCTAATGTTTGGATGTTACCTCCTTTGATTTTACCCGTACCCTCGTCCATCGAATCGTACATTCATCGTACTTATGAAGCAATTTAATGTGAACACTACATGGACGTGGGGTTTGGCATGAAATTTCCTGTAATAAACTGCTATTCAGTTGAAGCATTATCCGAAGATGACCTTTGTGAAAGGCCTGTAGCAAGTTGCTTGAAGAAGAAGAGAAACATGCGATTTCTTTGTACTTAAGTTGAATCTTAAGCTTTGAAATTGACTTGCAGCGATCTTAAGCATTTTTAACACTGAAAATACTACCCCTCTAGATATCTCTGTAGGTATCACCACAAAAGCTAATTTGGGCAATAGATTTCCCCTGACCGAGTATCATTCGTGTATTGTGATAAACATGATGCTACCACCATCCAAAAATTGATGCTCTCGATGTAATGTTGCGAACATTTTAGGTTCGCGTGCTCCACCGACCATTGAGCTACATTGTGACAGTTTTGGTACCAATGTAGAAGGAAGGGTTGTAAGTTCGTTGAAAACGATTTGCTTGAGGCATAAGTCATGTCCACCTTAGTACGATACAGATTAACTGACCACGCAAACCTCGATTGGAGACAAGAGGAAGATTACAGCTAAAAGAGATCACTCGAAATTCTTTAACTGTTCCAGTTAAATTGTTGATTTCTTCCTTACTCTATTATAAAATTTTCATAGGAATCTTTTCGATTTTCATCCCTGTTGTTATTTATTATGTCACGCAGAGGTCGAGGTGTGTTTTATCTCACAGTCCGTATGTAAGGTAGAATGGTCAATGCATGCACGCTTGACTATGCCCATTAACCTATCAATATCAATCATAATATCTTTGATCATTGACATTTTCAACATATATACAAACAACAGCTTTACGTACCGTTTTAAATAGGCAATAAAGTGACTAGAATAAAACGTACAATAGGCAAGGATAACAGATTGAAACATTGAACAATGGTGCCAGAGGCGGCATTGAATTTTATGTATGTGATAACACTTAAAATCATGTCGGGAGTGATTGATGTACGGCTATCGACTATTACAATCTGTTGTGCGTTTTGACGCGAGTTTTCGGGGTGAAGGTTCTGAAATCGGGTAATTTTGTACTTGATCGAAAAACATGGTCCATGATCTCTTTTACCAATGATTTAAATGACAAGTTTTATGCCTTTTAACAAGCACAGCCGTTTAACAGTCAACGCATAACTGATCTTACAACTAAGCCCAAGTTATCTTTCCTACCACTATCTCTGTACTAGCGTAACACGTAAGCAATCGTGACGATTTTCTTTCAAATTCCAGGATTTCATGTTATGCATGCACTTTTTCGGGTACAAAAAAGAAAATGAGAATCTAGATATTCTTTGGCAGTCTGTTTCTGTAGTTGAATGGTCAAGCCCGAATTGGCCCAAGAGTATCAACGTTACCAGACACCAAGAGAGGGTATTTCCAATATCGGTCACCAGGTTTTATCGGAGGCTTCAGATCCATTGACGATTCGACACCAAAAGAGCCAGGGCAGTGAAAGCTGGTCAACATTATGGTAACCAACTTGTTCTAACATCAAGCATGGGCGCTAAAAGGTACCAATCAGTATTTTCCACTTCTATTTTGCTTCGTCAAAAACGGTTTTCAATTGTCAAATAACGTAGCAGAGCTCGAAATGCATGATCTCGTGGCCATGACCGCAGTAGATATCCTGTGAACCGGTCGACGAGCGTGCTGCCCACAATAAGCACACATCACTTTCTTATTGTGCAAATTTGTTTTACCCTGATAATCTTGTGGTGATCTACAGAAACTAATATCTTCCTAGTTCACTTTACTGAAACTTGCAGGTGCATTGTATAACAGGTTTCAATTTCATTTCCTTGTGAACTCGAATATATGGTATCTCGGGTAAGAAAGAGGCACTTGGGAAAAGAGGGGAAAGTTACAAAATTTTGGTTCTTGTGTATTAGTGGCTCGTCTCGTGTCGTACAGCTCAAGAGGAAACGTGCAAGGCACATGTGTAAGGGAATGATGCGATATTAGGAATACTGTGATTTTAAATCTAAAATTTGTTCCCGAATTACAAACGTTTACTTATATTTCTCTATCGTTTACTGTTGTTAATTTGCAACCCGTCAATACAAAGCAGATCTGTTTGTGCAATTGATGTGCCTCAGAAATCAGTGACAGGGGCAGTTAATGTTATTGTAAAGAATTGCTACCAACGGTTTGCTATGAGCGCAATATGTCGACGATTTTCGCCCAGTCATACTTCGCTTAAAGACCCTTAAAAGTTTGTTCGTATAAATGACTGTTACGTTCCACCATATATGCCACATAGAATTCTTTCATTTAAGATAAAATTAAGTCCCGCTTGCCATTTCATATCTCTAAGGAGCAGGTATAAGAGGTTACTAAATATTCACGTTAATTGTGGGTAGGATGGTATGCCTGTTTTCTCTAGGTTTTCATCAGCTCTCGGATGTTTTCAACTTACTCCTTCACCATCGTACACTTTCCCTGCAACATGCAAGTTCTCATTCGCATGCTATTTTTGCGCAACTATCCAAATCTACATGGATTTGTTTGGAGGATGAATTTCTCTAAGCAGCCTAACAACGGACTCTTTTTGGGTCGGCTTTTAGTTTAGCTAAACATGTAGGCATGAAACCCATACTAATCCTGATTTAAAGAAATTAGGAAGGATTTGCTCCATTTTGCGGGCAACAGTAGGCTGAGCGATAATTAACAACAACATTGCGACTGCTCAGGAATTTGAGCTGTAGTGCCTAGCTCGGTATTCAGAAAAGTTACTGTTTGGATTATATTTAGCTACTTATGCGGTAAACAGGAAATGTAAGTCTACCGGGATCTCAACGATTTCCCCAAGTGTACAGCCGATCACTCTAATTCTTCGGCAGCTGTTCCCTGTGATCTTTAAAAGCATTTAAATGTGTTCTCCTATAGTTGAGGAAATGAACGACATGCTACCGGCCTGCGTCCAGCTTTATACTTTGGGTCATCAAATTACTTTAGAGCTTTTGGTCCTTCTGTAAAGGTTTAAAGCAGAATAGTGTTCGTTGCAGCGGTTGCCCTTCATCTCCCTTTATTATGGCAGGTAGAAAAGCTTCTCCACGCCCACTTAATGGCGTTTGATAGTTTCTGCAATAACATACATGGAAATAGTTGCACGTTTAAGTATTTTGTCAACTAATTTGGTATCTGCAGGTATCTACGTTAGCAGAAGGCTATATAATTTTATCTGCCCATGTCATCTCATTTTGTCGGCATAAGCTATGCAATTACAGTTTCCAACGAAACACACTGCTCATGGTCAGCCTTAAATCAACAGCTCTTCAATGTTTAATGAACTATGAACTATGCACATAGCTCGATACGGTGAACTATTCTTCCATTTTCCTGTTTTTCGCATTCTTTGCAGCATTAGCGTAAATAGTACCTCGAATATGCTTAAATTTATCTTATTATGTCATCCATCATGTAACTGGTGATAACTGTAAAATTGGTTTATTGCCACTTATAGTAATCTAGTGCCGTTTGTTGTAAATCTTAAACGTTTTGTATTGTACTAACGTCAAGTATTGCGGTTTTTTTGTAAGAGAAAATTAAAAAAAATCAGTCGGTAACATGTTTCGCCTCGGTATTTCGTAACAATTCCCTTCTGTTAATATTCCCCTTGTATGTTCAAATTATACTTTCACAAATATTTCCTACCTTGTAAATCGCTCCTGCCTATCAAAACTCAGAATATTTCATAAGGAAAAAACTTCCACAAAATCCTTTCCGCACACTAGAAAGCATGATAGATAGTGAGGTAAGCAGGAATTTTTAACGCACATACAAGACCAATCTGCTTAGTCTATTGGAGGCCCTCCCTAGGAATTTTTGAAATTTGACTACTCAAAATGCTTGTTTAGGCTCTTTTCACGTGTTGCCTTTGAAAATTTTACTATTTTTTGAAAAGTTATACAATAAACGTAAACGTAATGTAAACGTTGATTCCAAGATGGAGGGGTGTGGCACAATGTCCTCCGAAATACCTTACTGGTGATAACCTTCTGACATTGCTCGTCCCTTTGAATAGTGGAATTCATACCCACACCAGAGCGATGGGCAGATGTATACGATATTGTAAAAGAATCCAATAAAGTTTCCGGGAGGTGGGAACCAACCACGAAACTTTGAAACCTAGATACGTAATAGATCGTCAACTCTAGGTACGCATGCAAGACAATTACATGGTAAACATGATGTTTTGTAGCAGGCTATTTTTTGAATGTTTATTGAAGCACAAGTTCAACGCTGACGATCTGGTGGTTTCCTTTGACGTGACTTCATAGTGCACCAGTATCCCAATCACAGGCAAGCTACACATCATCAAGCGACACCTCTTTGGCATCACTAACGTCATTGAAACCATCAGACTCCCTCTCCCTTTGGTATCAACTTCTATATAACACTTGTTTCTTCTTCAACACGAAGATACATATTCAAAGTAAAGGCGATAGGAGGCCCGACATCATCCAAAGTTGCCGAGCCATCCTTGCAGCCTACCGAAAGTACAACAGCAGATCATCAACCGTCTATCAAATAAAGATAGGTCGATTACGTCTTTGCTACTATTAACAAGGAACATCTGCAGGGCTTTTTTGACCACGTAAACAACTTCCACCCCAACATCACTCCAAATTCACGATAGAAAGACAAGGATATGGATCACTAGCCTTCCTTGTCCCCTAGTCGTGGTAAAGAGAAAGCATGATTGTAGCATTTCGGTCCGTACCTACAGAAATCAAACACGCAGATTAATACCTGAACTACCCGTCATACCACCCACTCTCAGCTCCCAGAAAATGTCATCACTCTTCTCTATGGAAGGGCAAGAAACATGATCACCAACCCTGTCCCCAATACTTGAAAAAGGAAAGAAAAACCTAGGGAATGGGTCCCAGGAGAAAGATGTTAAGAGATCTTTAAGAAGAACTTCGCTGAGCCAAGTAGTATACATCTGCCATAAGCATGCCAAGGGTACCAGCGAAGCTATTAAAAAAATCCCCTCCAACAACACAAGATTTATCGTCCCTTTTTTACAACCTTCATCGTTTGCAAAACGCTGTCTCACCCAAAGGACCCAATTGCACCAGAAGATAAGAATAATACTGCGTACTAACTAGCACTTTCTTGAAAACCAAGACTGTGTAAAAGTGTATATGGATGACCTTGTCCGTATAATAAGCAAGGTAGACCTACTTGTCACTTGGGCCTTCTGGAATCCATCAACATCAAAGCAATAAACTATTGCTTTGTAAACAAAAATAATTTGTCTTTTCTCTGAGGCTTTTCGATTAACCATTCATTTCTACGGACAGTGACTGGTCAAAACAACACCAATGTGGCAGTGAGAGTTCTGGTTGGCTACTTTAAAAACATAGTTGGTATTAGTTTCATTGCTCCCTTTTCAACTTCAATTCTGAATATTTTTCAGTTGGGAATATATTTTTTGTAATTTTCGTGCTGTCAACTATGCGGCCAAGACTGCTCTAATTTAAATGTAGGTGAATTCAAGCACTACATAGGCCAGGAAAGAAAAGAACCACCTAAGAGTCGTAGAAAAAGCAGACACCATAAGTAATCGTTGAAACATTTCCTTATAGAGGCACCACGTCAACTAGAACAACAAGAAAGTTTTGGACAGAGAAATAAACAAAACAACAATGAAAATGAAAGAAGCTATACACCCCCTACAACACACCAACCACAACCACAATAACTTCTACATAGGTAAAGAGTATATGGCTACCACCACAAACAAACCCCAAGTTGGCATATCGCCAGCTAGAAAACGGGCTATTCACATGGACATCCGCACACCCTGGTATAAATATTTGTTCCACCAGAACCTAGGAGCCTGACGACGTAAGATGAATGTTTGGAGACGTAGCTCTCAAACGTTTATCACTCATATCAAGATAAACTCTCCGATAAGTAGAATCCATTGTTCTTTGTGACAAAAAGAATGGGGAGTAGCCTGGCAATTAACATTGTCACCGACGTCAGAAGTGTATGTCCTCCATATTCTTAAAAACAAGACAGCCTCACAACAGGTTTCCACGAAGTCAAACGCCTTGTCTTTTATCCGAACGATTCCCTTGTTTATTCACCACATGAGAGACTCTATGTTGATAGGAAAAGGGGCTATGTTTGGCCGTTCTCATTAGCTTTCATCATTTTAATGTCAATTTTGCTCGACCCTTATACTTCCTGGGCCTAATAAGATCTTGCGATTGCTATAGCATTTAAGTGTGAAAAGTAGTTCGTTAACTAATCCCTAAAAACCTACCACGAGGCCGCAATGACCATTGTCTTGTGTACTTCAGCTTAGACTGAATAAATAGCGTTTTTCGGCTTAAACTACAAACCACCACTCACTCACACACACTCACTAATCCTCGAGTACCGTGCAGTGCGTAGAGCCAACTTGAAACACGAGTGCTCGCCAGTGCTGACGATCGGCAGCAGGCTGCTCCGCTTGAGATAGAGGCACTCCACAGGATCGCAGACGACATCGAACCATCGAGTGCGAAGTGCGCCTCGTGGGCGTCTCCATCCTGCTGCAGACGGACTAAAATCCAGGATGACTCGGAGGCAGGCACAGGATATGTCCATAACATATCAACCTTCTTTGAAGCGGTTAAAACTGAGACTGGAGGTTGTTGCATCTGCTCACGTAGCTCATTATTCGTGAGCGGACGCAACAAACAAACCACCGATGTTAGATAAATCGCCTTTTGACAGATAAAGAGTCCCCTATCATCCTATCTAATCTTGAAATTTTATTCTTTCCTTTGATTTAGTACTAGCATATTTGGTTGTTGTGCAAATTTTCCCTTGTTTTTATACTGAAGTCATATAAAATGATGATTACTTATTAGCTTGCAGACGTAAAAATCATCAAAGCACTTTTGATACAAGATTAAGAATGCTTCCTGATAAAGAAGAATTTATCATAAAATTTCTCACTTATTATGAATCCTACAGATCCGATGTCTTTCTCATTTTTAGTATTTAATTCGATTTATTACAATAATTCGCCCTTTATTTCATCGTACCTCCCTTTTGTGCATATTGACTATTAAAATCTACGGTTCTTCGATTTTATATTACGTCTCCTATAATGGAAGTTAAGGATCCTAGACTAGCTCGCTTATATTTCTTACCAAAGATTCATAAGCGTTTGGTGAATGCTTCAGGGCGACCTATGGTATCTCATTCAGGTGATCATACAGAAGCTATTTCGGAACTTTTAGACTTTTTTTCTTCTACCATTAGCGCAGAAAGTTAAATCTTACATTCACGATACTAGCGATTTTTTACGGCAGGTTGATAACCTTCCAGTATTAGAGGATAAGGATTTTTTTGCGCTATAGACATTGTTACACTATATCCCAGTACACCGAACGAGGATGATCTTGCTGCTTTAGAAAAGGCCCTCGACTCCAGGGCTAGTAAAGGCGTGTCTACTCGCACAATACTAGATTTAGGTGGCTTTGCTTTATGCAATAATTATTTTTCGCACTTTTGTAATGTAGATAAACAGGGTATAGCAATTGGAACTAATCATATGCTATTCTTTTTATGGTGGAATTTGAGTAGAAGGCACTAGAGGGGTTTCCCATGAAACCTAAGGCTTGGCACTGCTACATCGACGATATTTTTATGGTATGGGGACATGGCAAGGATAAACTTCTAGATTTTATGACATAACCTTCAATTATTCAGCAACTTCTATTGATTTTTTTAGAAGTAAAATTAGCACGAATAGGGGAACAATTAGTCACAGATTTGCATATTAAGCCCACTAACACGCACCAGTATCTGCACTACAGCTGATGTCACACCTTCAACACTAACAATGGTATTCCATACGGTCAAGCACTACGCATTCGACGTATATGTTCTAAGGCAGAACTATTCCAAAAACGGTGTATGGAGTTGGAAAAATGGCTGATGTCACGTGGGTACCCGCAACATATCGTCCGACTCGGCGTGCACTAATTTATCCTTCAGCGACTTTGCCCGTTTATATGTGACCATTGGGGTTGCGGAAAAAACACGCTTATAGAAAGAGCCAGATCTAAGGACAGAAACTGCCTTTTAGAACCCAGGACTACTACTAAGCCCTGCATCAATAACAACGACAGGGATACGCATGTTCTTTCCTATCATCTAGCACTTCGTGCTAATGCTGATACGATCGTTTTGGGCAATTTCAACATCCTTGCATGTGACGAAGAACAAAAGCGTGTTTTTTCCGCTGCCCCAATGGTCACATATAGACGGGCAAAGTCCCTGAAGGATAATCTAGTGCGCACCAAGTTGGTCCCTTGGTCATAGGCTGGTCTGCCAGAGTGGTCTACTTCAACACTTTCCAAGAAATGGCCATAATGTCATGAAAGACTTGCAGTTTTTTCTAATTGACACAGCAGAAACAGAGGCATCAATCCGAAAAAGTGAAAACATTGGCAGAACAAATATGGCAGCATAAGCTTAACGTTTTTAAACCTCACGGACCTAATGAGGTTATGTAGGTTTGTATATTCGACCCTAGGTCCTTCCACTGCGCGGAAAATTGCGTGGCTAACCTGGTTGATTCTTGGTTACGGTCATTTCGCACCTCAGCTTGAAAGTAAGGTTGTGATGGGTGGTTTAGGACTTGGCCTAGACAGATTTTTATAGAATAGTTTTTAATAAAATGTAATTAAGAGGTTTTAAAGTATTTTAGAAATGTTATTGTAAGTAGGTATGTCTTCGTGCCTCATGGTAACTTTTAAATTTTAACATTTTTATCGTTATTAAATATTTTATCTTGTTTATAAGTAGTCTTCCCTTCACCAATTTGTATGAGTGGCCTGAAGAAGAGATAAAGAATCTCGAAAGCTTGTCAGCTTCTAACCAGTTGTTGTTTGGTTTTTTTGTCGTCTTACATATTTTTACAATGGTTTCAGTTCTGCTGTTTTAAGGGATTATATATGCATATGGTGGATAAGGAAGTGGAAGTATATATATTGATTATTATTTACAGTAATGTAATTTATATTTGTCTGTAGAACTTCCGGTTGTGTATCTTCTGCCTACGCATCTATAATACACAATCATTCCAACAAATAAACCTATGTAGGTTTGTAAGTATCTATGTATGTGTGTTTTTATTTATTTATTGGCCATCACGAAAGATTGCAGGAGCAGACCAAAACTTATAGATAAAAATACGATGAGAATGAGATAAAATACTTTTAAAAAATGTTTTTAACGATAAAATAATTTGTATCATATTACCTCGAATAATCTGAGAAATAACAGTAAACAATTTAAGATACCATGAGTAGCATTAAAAGGTTCAAATTGACCTTGTTTCTATAATCATCCATTTACAGAGCTGATAACCATAAGTTACACTAAAGTGAAAAAAAAATTAAAAGAAGTATTTAAGAGAAATGTTTAAAATGTGGCATTTGTTAATTTGGTTTAGCGGAGAGGAAATGATCAAAAGTATCGGTACGGATTCTCCTTTATTTTCTTGAGTTACTTTTGGAAATTTTTAAAATCTGTGATTACTTTTGACTTTTATTTTTAGGTGAGTGGTTTCATTGAAAACCTTGGCGATGGCGTCTCTGGCTACACCAAGTGTTCAATCCCAATTGCTCCTGAGTTATACACGCATATTTCTGTTGGTAAAATCTACGCTGTTATGACCAATGGAATACAAGGCTTTG